>JAULCF011086777.1:0-41297 GCA_032361265.1 Devaleraea mollis
TAGATGCAAAGATGCCTTTGAAAAGCATCATCATAAATAAGTATCCAAAAAGTTGAAACCCGTCTTCGTTAATTTTTACATTCACACTATCAAGAATTCCAGTCCAATCTAAATCTAGATTCATTGAGAAAAATAAGTTATCCCAGCCCTCAGGGACATTGGCTAAAATCTGCTCACTTGTAACCTGCGTGAAAGCGATGTAGGCGACTACCAAACAAGAAATAGTCATGATTACAAACTGGAGAACCTCTGTAAAAACAACAGAATAAATTCCTCCTTTTATGGCATAAAGACTTGTGATTGCAATAATGATTAGTGCATATGAGTTTTCCGAACTTAATTGAATGATACCAGCACTTAGTGAAAGATCCCAGGGGAAAAATATAGTAGCAAATTTTCCGATTCCAAGAAAAAAATAAGCGATAAAACCAAACACACTGATGATGGCAAAGAAGGTCACGATGATATGTGAAAGTCGCGCACCACGCTCATCACCAAATCTATGGGTGATCCATTGAGCACCAGTTAACACATTGGATCGCCTGAGCCAAATTGCCATAAACACCATCATAAAAACTTGATTCCAAACAGGCCATAACCATGGAAGCCAAGCACTTTTCAATCCATAAATAAATAAGATAGATACCATCCACATTGTTCCAGAAATATCGAACATACCAGAAGCGTTGGACAGACCGAGAAAAGGCCATGGGATTTTATTATCTCCCAGAAAATAAGATTTGAGATTTTTGGAGGCGGTTTTTGAAATTAAGAAACCTATGACCAAAGTAATGCCTAAGTACAAAAGGACAATAGCAATATCTATGTTGGTTAAATTCAAATCGGTTTTTTAAGTAACGTTTATTTTAATTTTTAAGCACTTTTTTCAAGCTTGATAAATAATCGTCGGACATCCCACCATAATCAAAAATAGCAATGCCCTTCCCTCCACTTTTAATCACCTGCTCATAAGTCTCTTCAATTTCTGATGGCTTTAGGTGGCCTAGAAAAAGACCCGCATAAATTGGTTTGTCCGACTTCAGTAAAGCCTTGTTCTTTGCTACCTGTTCTGCTACCCACTCCTTTTCTTTATTGTAAAACCCATGGTATAGCATCGGCAAAAAACCGTCTAGATCCCAGGTGTGCCATTCCTGTCTTACGCTTTCCCAATTGGGAAATACAGCAGCAGTAATTTTCTTGTCGTATTTTTTTGCCACTGGAACAGCAAAGTTATTGACCACATTACTGACAGCATCGTATCTAAACTGTCGCCACGCTTTATGCTCAGTTACTTTATCTCCTAAATCCATAGGGTCTATGCCATATTTCTGTTTGAAGGAATTTCTACAATTTTCAGAATATGGATAATCGTATTGCGGATATTCTTTGTCTTGGACGATATCGTACTTAGGTTGCAATGCTTCTGCTAAGATAACGTCGGGTTGTCTAATGTAATCAAGATGCACTCCATCGAGGTCTTCAATTTTTGCTAATGCCTCAACATTACTTGCAACGAATTCTTGCACCTCTGGATGACAGGGACACATGAATTTATAATAATCAACATAAGCGGGATCAGTGTGCGACGGCTTTCCTTCTCTGTTGACAGAAAACCAATCAGGATGTTTTTCAATCATCTCCGGCACATTCAAAATCATACTCCACATCCAAGCATGTACTTCCAATCCTGCCTTATGTGCAATTGGAATTATTTTTTCCAACCAGCGTTCTTTCACTGGTAAAGTAGGATGATCAAAATAAGCATTGTGTGAATTATAAACTTCAGGTAGAATGGCATCAATTCCACAGCTTTTCAGCGTATCAAAAACCGCGGCCCATTTATCCATGCTCCAAGTTAGATTTGGCCTGAGCCACATCCAATTATTAGGTAAATTTTGTTTTAACCCAGTCCCACTAGAAGAACTAGAACAAGCAGAAATTCCAGATGCCATTAATACACCTGTTGAAGCTATTACGGATTTTGTAAATTCCCTTCTGCGCATGATTGCAAGTTTAGTTTGTTGATGGATTAAAAAAAATAGAAAAGTCAAAAATAGATTGATGTATAAAAATACAGGCAGTATATTTTACTAAACTGCCTGCATAATATGAAAAAACCATTTTTATGATCTTATTATTTATCCCACCATACTGGGACAGTCATCCAGCCAGTTGGATCATTGCCCAATCCTTGAGCAGAAAGCGCTGCATCAAACGCTTCGAAACCTGCTTCATTTCCTGGATAAGCCAATCTTACAGGAACTTCTCCATTGGAAATATTTCCTGGATAATTTATTGTTGTTATATCCGGATATCCAGTTCTTCTGTAATTGGCATACGATTCATATTCATTAAGAAGTGTAACTGCCCAATACTGCCATCCAATTTGCCTCATTCCGTCTGCTGCATTAAAAGGATTAGCTGATAGATAAGTATCGATTGCTGCATCATCCAAGTCTAAGCTTGCATCGTAGTGGTTGTAAACATGCATAGCTGCTCTCACTCCATTGCCATAGTGATCTGCCGCACTACCGCCATTCCATCCTCTTAAAGCTGCTTCAGCAACCAAAAATTCTGACTCAGCATAAGTCATAAAGAACATAGGTGAGTACATTCTTACTAAGTCTGGATTGATCCTATCAAAAGCCATAGTGCTTGTCCCAGTTGGATTGTCCAAAATTGTTATATCGTCAAGACCATTTGGTAAACCATTATGAACTCCACTTCCATCTTCTGGAAGCTGACCGATAACATCCATTCTTGGATCTCCAGTACCTAGCATCCAGTCTACAATAGTAGCGCTCAATCTAGGACAATCGTCTGCACCTCCATTTTCCACATCTAAAACTTCACCAAACCCATTCTTGTTTATTCCTTCTGGGCCATTAGTGTGTTCAATAAATGCATCATCATCATTGCTAGACATGAGTCCTCCTGTGATTGCTTTATTGGCCCAAGCTTCTGCTGTTCCTGGATCAACTTCTGACAATCGCATGGCCAATCTCAACATCAATGAATTTCCAAATCTTTTCCATGAACCAGTATCTCCTCCATAAATTAGATCGGCACTACCAAAGCCGCCATCGCCAATCTGAGCAACTGCTTCTTCTAATTCCTTAAGCATATCCATATAGATACTTTCTTGACTATCATACTTTGGTCTGTCTATTCCTTCAAGTACAGCTTTTCCAGATTCAGAATAAGGAATATCTCCGTATAGATCTGTTAGTCGAGAGAAGATAATAACACGCCAAATTCTAGCCATACCAAGCATCGATTGATCACCGACCTCTCCTGTTTCAAGTGTGTTAACTAAATCTTGTATCTCTTTCACTTGCTCTGTATATGCTCGATCAAATAATGAAGAAGAATATCCTCCATTAAAGACGTATTTATCTCCCACCCAATAACCACAGGTTGCGGCCATATGTTGAATCATCATAGATGAATAGATGAGACCTGCTCTCCAGTTCTCATATCTTCCACCCGACGTTCTCAATTGAGTATAGGTAAATTGAAAACTAGGATCAAACACCAAAGAGGCCTGAGGGTCTGTATTTATTTCAGCGAATCCATTGTCGCATGAGGTTAGCGAAAACGTAACCAATAGCAATAGGATTCCTAATTTTAATATATTTTGTTTCATTTGTGAATTCTTTTTTGATTAATTAATTAAAACTTCACGTTTAAATTAAGTCCATAGGTTCGGGTAACTGGCACTCCAAACATTTCGAGTCCTTGACCATTTCCTGTGGTATAGGATGATTCTGGATCTATGTTATCCGTTTTCTTCCATAATATGGCAAGGTTACGTGCCGTAAATGAAAGCGTAACCCTATGCATTGGTAATTTTGCCATTGTTGCCGAAGGAACTCTGTATGATAATACAACCTCTCTCAGCTTTGCAAAACTCGCATCTTGCATAAACTCTTCTGAAATACCGAATGCTACTCTTTGGTAGTAATCTTGAACATCTCCAGCAGCGACTACACCAAGTCCTGAATCTCTTCCTTCCAAGGTGTTCTGATGAAGACCGAAATTATACGCATATGCATTGGTTCCATTATAGATCGTAGCACCAAACTTCATATCAACTAAGAAACTAAGTGATAAATTACCCATAGAAATTCTATTGTTAATCCCTAATGAAGTTGGATGAACACCAGTTCCGAAAGCACGTAAAGTATCTGCTTGTGGCAATCCAGAATCATCAAGCATAAGGTTTCCATTGCTATCTTTTAAGTAAACAAAGCCCATTACTTGACTGTAAGGCAATCCTTCTACTAAATGTACATATGCATTTCTTGATCTACTTTCTTCTAATCTGATTTCTTCTCCGTCAGACTCAGGAGTCAGTAGACTTACGACTTCATTGTTGTTGTGAGCAAAATTAACTCCAACATCCCAGCTGAATTTTTGTTTCACAACAGGAGAAAACTCTAATAGCATTTCTACTCCTCTGTTTGCGATCTCTCCAACATTTACTGTCCTAGTATTAAAACCTGATGCTGGGGCAATTGCCGCGTTCAAAATCCCATTGGTCGTTGTCCTGTTATACCAAGCAAAATCAAAATTTGCTCTTCCTCTAAACAATCTAACATCAAATCCTAATTCCAATTCTTTGTTGGTAGATGGAAATAAGCTGGCTGCTGGCACATTACCACCAGTAATTCCTCCATATGGAAGACCTAAGTGACCTTGACCAACTATACCATAGTTCAATCCAAGAAGATAAGGGTCTGTTGCACCTCCAACTTCTGCATAAGAAACTCTTACTTTTCCTAAATCCAAAAAGCTTGGCATGTTGATATTGGCACCCGCTAAATCATAAGATGCACCAAGAGACCAATAGAATATTGAGTTTTCAGAATCTGCTCCGCTTGGATCAGTTAATGTAGAAAACCAATCTGTTCTACCTGTACCTGTGAGATAAAGTTGGTCTGACAATGATACTTGAACTGCACTAAAAACTGAATTTACTTGGTATTGTGAAAAGTCGAAATTAACTGATTGATTCGCCGCATTTTTAATTGAGTGTAAGAATGGAACATTGAAATTGCTCCCATTGGCACCTAAACTTTCATCCTGATTTTTTTGTTGATTTCCACCAACTAAGACATCTAATCCAATTTTGTCAGATAAATCTGCAACATACCTTAATGTTGTTTCTAAGTTGATTTCTCTTACCGTTCTATTTCCAATACCTATCCCTCCCAAAGTACTAAAAGCTGTACCATAAGGAGTAAGTGTTGTTCTTCTTTCATTGAATCTATCCATCCCCATTTTTGCTTGCAGCGTGAGGCCTTCAATTATTTCATAACCAACAGCAACGTTTCCAAACAATCGATTTCTAACATTGTCGTTTTGAAACTGGTGAGCTGCCCACCATGGGTTGGTGACAAATATATTACCATTGAATTGTTTCTCAACACCATCTTCATTTGCTCCCAATTTATCTCCTGATCCTTTCAAATCATCAATATTGATGCTTGAAGGCAAGGTTGCCACAGTGTAGTTTGCATTTCCTGGAGAATCAGAGAGATTTGGCCTGTTGTGAGTATCATCAACTACAAATGAACCCGAAACAGATGCTCTCCATTTTCCAAATGAACCCGAGGTATTTGTTGAAACTGTTTTTTTGTTCAATCCTGAATTTGGAGTTATTCCTTTGCTGTCTAAATTTGAAGCAGAGAATCTATAAGTAATGTTTTCTCCACCACCGCTAAATGATAATGTATTGGTAAATCCAGATCCTGTTCTATAGAAACGGTCAAGGTTGCTACCAGCATCACTATATGGTCTCTGCTCGCCATCAGATTGAAAAACACTGCTGCCATCCAATTTTCCTCCCCATGAATTTAAGCCATTGGTCATAGCGTCTTCTTGGCTAATAGGTGCTTGACCTCTAGTCCCATG
Source organism: Devaleraea mollis (assembly GCA_032361265.1). Lineage (NCBI taxonomy): Eukaryota > Rhodophyta > Florideophyceae > Palmariales > Palmariaceae > Devaleraea > Devaleraea mollis. Next base: position 5,917 of record JAULCF011086777.1, read on the forward strand.
ACCATACTGTTTTTGGAAGTCAAAATTATCTATGAGCGTTTGTGCTTGGTAATTGGCATTATATTCTACGCCGATACCTTTTCTCCCTTTTCCTGTTTTTGTTTTGATCTGAATGACACCATTGGCTGCTCTATAACCATATAGTGCTCCAGCTGTATTTCCTTTTAAAACTGTATAAGATTCAATATCGTCAGCATTTATACTTGAAAGTCCATCACCCCAATCTTGACCACCCCACATTCCGGCTGATCCTAAATTTTGGTTGTCGATAGGAACTCCATCTACCACGATAAGAGGTTGATTGTTACCACTAATGTTACTATTACCTCTAATGACAATTCTTGTAGATCCTCCCACACCTGTAGCAGGATTTGCAATATTTACACCTGCTATTTTTCCTGCCAGAGCATTCCCTACATTAACTTCTTTGGCTACTGCAGTTTCTTCACCACCTATTTTTGTAACAGAATAAGGTAGTGCTTTTTCATTCCTTTCAATCCCCAATGCGGTCACAACAACTTCATTAAGCCTTGCTCCTTCTGACATCACAAAATCGAAATTTGCTGCGGTTGCAACATCTCTTTCTACTTGTTCGTAACCTGTATAGGTCATAATCAGCGTACCATTTTCATTTACTGAAAGTGAATACTTACCATCGATGTCGGTAATGGTGCCGTTTGAAGTTCCCTTCTCCAAAATATTAACCCCTATGAGTGGGTCTCCATCTGATGAAGTTATAGTCCCAGAAATTGTCTTTTGCGACAGCAAATTTCCTGTAATTAAGACTCCAAAAAAAACGAGAAACATTAGTTTTTTCATAAACTGGTTGGTTTGGTTTGAATATTAATACATGTAAAGTAGTAAAAAATAACACAATTCATGTGCGCGTACACACAAATTTTTACCTACCTTTAATTTTATCATAAAACATATACTCCAAGTTAAATTTTACAATACAAGGTAAAGGCAAAATATAATAGCACCTCTGCAAACAAGCGATCTCGCTTATAAAACAGATACTTTCGTCTCGTAATGAGTACATTTGCAGTATAGATTTGACATAAATAAAGACCTTAAAAACAATTAGAAAAGATCATAAATAATAATCTAAGCATAATTTTTCGGTGGCAAAATTGATTAAAAAATATAAAGGACCAATACGCATAAAAGATATTGCTGATAAAGCAGGAGTATCTCCAGGCACAGTAGATCGAGTACTCCATGCAAGAGGACGTGTTTCTGTAAAAGCAGAAAAAAAAGTAAGAGAGGCCATCAGCAAATTAGAGTATAAGCCAAACATCATGGCACGCAGTCTTGCCATGAAATCAGCATTTCACATTGCTATCCTATTGCCTAATTACACAGATGATTCTTTTTGGAAATCACAGTTCAAAGGAATACAAGAAGCTTTCAAATACATTAAAGATTTTGGCTTCTCAATTAAGATCATGCCGTTTAATGATCGAGAGCGTGGAGACTTGCTGAAATACAAAGAAACTATATCAACTCAAAAATTTGATGCGGTCCTTCTAGCCCCTACCATCACAGACAATGCGCACGAATTATTAGACCTTTGCAATAGTCTTAGCATCCCGTATCTACTAATAAACACCAATCTCGAACGATCCGATACAAACCATTTAGGGTATGTAGGTCAAGATTCTTATCAAAGTGGCAAGTTGGCGGCTAAGTTATTATACTTAATGACCAATCGGAAGGGAGACTTAGGAGTTCTGCATATGGAAAAGGAAGTAGATAATAGCTCTCACTTAATTCAAAAACAAAAAGGTTTTAAGGCATTCTTTCAAGATGAAAAATATACAAACATCTGTTATTTTGAAGAGAGAATTCTATTTTCAAGCAATGGTCCATTGTTAAAAAAATCAATCCAAAAACTACTCCAACACCATCCCAATACAAAAGGTTTATTCATCACAACATCAAGGGTTCACTATGTAGTCGAAGCCTTAGAAAGCCTAAATAGAACTGATATTGCACTTGTTGGATTTGATTTAATTAAAGAAAACATTGAAGCTATAGATTCATTTGACAATCTCATCTTAATAAATCAAAATCCAAAACTTCAGGCTTACACCGCCTTGATGTCCCTATTTGAATTCTTGCTGAATAAAAAGACCATAAATAGAAAAAAATATTTACCATTAGATGTGATTACGAAAGAAAACATAAGTCCTTATATTGATCTCATATAATAACAATTCTAATTCATTGAATTTCAATTACCGATGTACAAAAGCTTTTACTTTCTGCTTATTTTCATTTCTTTTGCACACACCCCGTCGCTGCACAGTCAAAAACTTTTTACAAAATTAGATTCAGACCAAACTGGTATTGATTTCAATAATGAAATTCAAGATCTTAAAGAAGCCAACATTCTGTTGTACAGTAATTATTATGGTGGCGCTGGGGTTGGCATCGCTGACTTAAACAATGATGGCTTATTGGACATCTACTTTCCCGGTAATTTAGTCGGAGACAAACTTTACAAAAACCTTGGTAACTTAAAATTTGAAGAGATCACAGAATCTTCGGGAATTCTTGATAATGGATCTTGGGCATCAACTGTTGTATTTGGTGACATCAATAACGATGGCTTACTTGACATTTATGTCACTTGCGAACTGTATGATGACAATCCAACACTAAGAAAAAACAAACTATATATTAATAAAGGCAATTTTCAATTTGAGGATCAAGCAGAACGATCTGGCTTAGACGATTCAGAACGAAGCCGAGGTGCTACCTTTATTGATTTTGACAAGGATGGTTGGCTCGATCTTTTTGTTTTAAATCAACCCCCGAATCCTGGAAACTACAGTCCCTACTCAGGTCAAAATTTACTAAAACCAGAATGGGGTCCCCGCTTATATAAAAATAATGGCAAAGGATATTTTAATGATGTAGGAATCAATGCTGGAGTCGGACGACCTAGCTATCCCAACAGTGTAATAGCTGCTGATCTCAATGGAGATGGATGGCAGGACCTATATGTATCCAATGATTATGAGGCTCCAGATTTTTATTACATTAACAATAAAGATGGCAGTTTCACCAATGTCATTGATGATGCAATGAGACATATCTCCTATTACGCCATGGGCGTAGATGCTGCTGACATTAACAATGATGGTATGTTAGACCTCATGACGCTCGACATGGTTGCTGAAGATAATTTCAGACTAAAAAGGAACATGAGTGGTATGCAGCCAAAACTATTTTGGAAGTTGGTGGCCCAAGGAGCTCATTACCAATATATGTTTAATGCCATGCACCTCAATCAAGGGAATAATATATTTAGTGATATCGCCCAGATAAGTGGAATTTCAAGCACTGATTGGAGTTGGTCAAATATTATTGCTGATTTTGACAATGATGGATGGAAAGACATTTATATCACTAATGGATTGCTTCGAGATATCAGGAACACTGATATGGAAAAGACATTTACAAAATTTGTTGAAAAATCAATTCAAGATTTTCTGGCTGAAAATCCAAACGCAGGAGAGGTAGATATTTTTGAAGTTTTAGACATTAAAAAGGGCATGGAACTACACCCTTCTGTACCCCTTAATAATTATGCCTACAAAAACAAAGGGAATCTTCAATTTGGAAATAACACCACGGATTGGGGATTGGATATTCCTTCATTTTCAAATGGATGTGCCTATGGAGACTTAGACAATGATGGTGACTTGGATATCGTAGTCAATAATATAAATGCTGAAGCTTTTGTATTTCAAAACAACTCAAAATCAAACTACTTAAGAATAGAAGTAGCTAGTAAAGATAATAGTCCGCTACAAGGAACCAAGGTTAGTCTTTATACGCAGGACGGATTACAGTTTTCTGAATTGGTGAGTAGCAGGGGCATGTACTCTACTTCTGAAAACATCATTCATTTTGGACTGGGAAACATGGAGCGCATTGACTCGTTTTTAATTCAATGGCCGGACGGTACAGTTTTAAAAAAATATGATCCTGAAATCAATCAAGTGTTAGAAATAGAAAAAGAGGAAGCGGGGCTTTCGCAATTAATTATAAATAAGGCAGCTAAACAATTCAACATGCTTGACAGCCAAACCACAGGCTTAAATTTCAAACATATTGAAAATGATTTTTATGATTATGACAAACAAGTTTTATTACCTCACGAAATGTCCCACCAGGGCCCTGCAGCATCGGTCGCTGACGTCAATGGAGACAATTTAGATGATATATTCATAGGGGGCGCTCATGGGCAAATGGCTATACTATATCTACAAACATCTAGTGGTCAATTTATTGATAGTAAGCAGGACTGGAGTCAGGATGTAAACTTTGAAGATGTAGCTTCTAGTTTTTTTGATGCAGATCAGGATGGAGACTTGGACTTATATATTGTGAGTGGTGGCAACGCCTTCGCTCAAAGAAACAAGAACTACTTGGATCGGTTTTATCTAAATGATGGGAATGGAAAATTCACTTACGCACCATCAAGTATCCCAAGAATTTTAGAAAGTGGAAGCTGTGTAAAACCATTTGATTTTGATAATGATGGGGACCTTGATCTGTTTATTGGAGGTCGTCATCAGCCTTGGGATTACCCTTCACCAAGCATTAGTAGATTATTAGAAAATGTTGGAGCTAAGTTTAGAGACGTCACAAAAGATATTGCCAACGACTTGATCAATATTGGAATGGTTACAGATGCTGTAGCTGATGATTACAACAAAGATGGAAACATTGACTTGATCTTGGTGGGAGAATGGATGCCTATAAGCTTTTTAAAAAACACGGGCAACGCATTTATACTAGAAGAAAAGAAAATTGAACAAAAAGGACACAGCGTAAAAACCGCTGGCTGGTGGAATAGCATCCACGCAAAAGACCTGGATGGTGATGGGACCAACGATTACGTGGTTGGCAATTTGGGTGAAAATTATAAATACAAGGCCACACAAGAAGAACCATTCACTGTACATTATGACGACTTTGATAATAACGGAAACAAGGACATTGTACTTAGCTATTACAATTTTGGCGAGCAATTTCCACTGAGAGGCAGATCCTGTTCTGCAGAACAAATACCAAATCTCAAAATAGAATTCCCTAGCTATGATATTTTTGCTGGCTCCAACCTTGAAGATGTGTACAGCCCCAAGGCCCTAGATCAGGCACTTCAATACGAAGCATTTATGTTTAAAAGTGTTATGCTTTTCTCCAATGATGATTACTCTTTCAAGCTAGAACCATTAGCCAATGAAGCACAATTGTCTTCTATCAATACTATAGTGGAAGTCGATTATGATGGAGATAAAAAATTAGACCTAATCACCGCTGGCAATATGTACCAAGCAGAAGTGGAAACACCGAGGAATGATGCATCCGTAGGAAGTCTATTTGCGCAAGCAAAAGGAGAATGGAAAGTAATTAGCAATAAAGAAGTCAACTTGTATTTACCCTTTGACCTCAGACAGCTGATCCCAATTAAAGTTGGTTCCAAAGAATGTATTTTAGTCGTTTCAAATAATGATGTAGTCCGATTGCTAGAGCTTACTCAACCATAATGACAGTCATCTGTTCATATTCATATACTTCATGATGAAATTCACCTGCAGAGAAAATAAATAGTCAAAGACTTAAAGCATCATAGTATAACTAAGTATTTGATTGACAATTACTTTCACGAGAAATTATGGCTCGTTGAGAAAAATTCTCAACACAACAAAAGTGAACAAGCGGATTATGGACTGAGGACTTCTATTGATAAACCGTCGCTGTCAACTTCCGACTCCCTCCCCTATTCCTAAACTCACATAAATAAATTCCTTGCCATGTTCCTAAGGCAAGTTGACCATTGATAATAGGCAACTGTATTGAATGGCCGATCATCGCTGCTTTGATATGAGCAGGCATATCATCTGGTCCTTCCATCGTATGGGTTAAGAAAGGAAGATTTTCCGGAACAATGTGGTTAAACATTGATTCAAAATCTACGAGTACATCAGGATCTGCAGCTTCGTTAATGGTGATGGCTGCGGAGGTATGGTGGATGAAAATGTTGAGTAGACCAGAAGTTGGAAGTTCTGGTAAGTGTTGTAATATTTCTGAAGTGATTACGTGGTAGCCACGAGGTTGTGGCTGCAATGAAAAACTAAAATGATTAATCATTAGAATCCTTGAATCTTAGAAACTTTTGGACATTCAAGCTTGGTAAAAAATCTGACCATGCTGATGTGGAAGATCGCATAGGTATCATTGTTGAGACTATTTCCTCTTTGCTTTCCTGCAGTTGCAAAACCTTCTATTCCACTACGGTCAGAAAGCTGTGCTTGTATTCCTGTAGGACCACCTGGTAAGGTATTTAAGTTTGGATATACAGTACTGACATCGTCAAGGTAATCAGTTGCCAGTCTTCTTACTTTCAATCCTACATTGAAACTCCATCTATAACTTAAGTCCCATTTAAACCCAAGACCAAACGCAAGCCCCGGACTTACAGTTGAGTACCTATCTGTTGTTTCTGTATTGAAATCTTTTAGGTCGTATTTGGTACCGTCTAATTCAGCAGTAGGATTAAATTTGGCTACAGCCAAACCAAGAGAAGCATAAGGTGTATACCAATACTTTCTGTCTCCATGTATATAGGTGAAGAAATTGAACTCCAAGCCTAAATCGGCATCAAAAACATTGCTCTTAAAAGAAAGGTTTCTAGCACGTTCAACCGTGTTGGGAGAATCTGAATCTCTTGCACCTAATCGAGAAAGGTTAATCCCTCCAACAAGACATATTCTTTCATTGAAGTTCTGTCTCACTATAAAGCCTATAGCAGGCCCTGGATCATTAAGACTATAGTCTGTGTTCAAATCACCAAAATAGTGCGATACACCTATCCATCCACCAACTTCTTGCCCTTTCTGAGCAATAGTATCAGTTGGAATCAAAAGGGAAAGTCCCAAGAATGCTAAAATGTAGATGTATTTGTTTATAACCATGTGTGCTATTAACGCACAAAGGTATTTCTTTCTTATTTATTTCACGCAAATAGACAAAAAAATAGGGCTCTTCACTTTGAAGAGCCCCATCATTCTATCTAAACTTCATCTTTGTATCCCAATAAATAGGCAATAACGCCACATTATCAGATTATACTGTCTTTTAATACTAGTCTATTATGATCATTTTTCTGGTCGCCATAAACCCTTCTGTCTCCAATTGGTAGTAAATCACTCCAGAACTCTTCAGTTCTTTTGCATTAATCACCATCTGATTGATTCCAGCTTTAAAGTTTCCACTTACAGTCTTAATCACTTTTCCGCTCAGGTCGTAGAATTTAACATTCACATTACCCTCATTGGCCAATGAAAATCCGATAATCGTAGATTCATTGAACGGGTTAGGTGAGTTTTGGTATAATTCATTAATTCCTTTGCTTGTAGTCTGATTTAGACTTACGTCAAATGTCTGTAATCCTTCTCCTATATAAGCTTCTGCACTTAATAGTTCATCGGTAATTGCCAAAGATCCAATTTGATCTCCTTCGAATACCATGACAAAAAGTACTTCACCTTTTGTAACATCCATCGCAGAACCTGCACTCCAACTAAAGCTTGTTTGGCTGGCATCAGTAATTGCGTAATTATCTGATTGAACTCCTAGAGCTCCACCTTCGATTCTTACTAGCGTTGCTGCTGGATGATCTATCGTAAACTGCATACCATTGATAGAAGCATCACTGCTTGCTTTCACAGGAATAGAAATTGATTGGATATTAGAAATCACATCTTCATAGTAAAGATCTAATCTATTATCGTTTCTGTTTTCTACTACACCTTCTGCTTGTAGACCTATTATTGCTGAGTCATTTACATCACCTATTTTAACACCGATGAAATCATTTTCCATCATATCTGCGTTCAAAGAAGTAATTGAAATCGTCTCAACAAAAGGCCATGGATCAGAATCTGACATTATTTGATTTTTGATCGGGAATCTGTATGAACTGTTTTTAGTCAATTCAGGAGTTATTCCTAAGATCAGTTTTCTCAAAGAAATCAAATCGATCGCAGAGATCTTCTCATCATTGTTGGCATCAGCCGCAATCATCTTATAAGGACTTCCAAGGTCTCTAGTTCCAAGAATGTGTCTTTGTATTAAGACCAAATCTAGCGTAGAAACACCGTTTATGTAATCAACATCTTTGATAGAGTTGATCTGATAATCGATAAACATTGGAATGTCATAAAAAGCAAATTCACCTTCTGAATTTGTATTAGTTATTAAAGGATATTCAGGAATTGAGCTCATTAGCTCTACAGAAACTTGAGTTAGTTCTTCTCCAGACTCGGTAACAACTTTACCACCGATTCTTGAAGCGGCAGAGATAATATCATCACAGATATCATTGTTGTCAATTAGGGTTAAATATACTGTACAGAAATCGTAATTATCTTTTTCATCCCATACATATACAGAAACCGCTACGGGGGTAGCCTGACCAAGTGAGTCAATAGCATCAGCACATTCAAAGGTGCGTGATGAACATTGACTAGTCGGATTATAATTTGGATCTTGAGATGGGTTTACATCGGTAAACGTAAATCTTAAGTCCTCAGCAGCAGTACAATTGTCAAAGCTACCTAAGTCAAAATCACATGCCCATAATTCAAGGCCACCATTATCCATAAATGCAGAACTTACGTTGATGCAATATGGTGTTGGTGCTTTTTTATCTACAACCATAAAGTCTTGTGAACAAGAAACAACGTTTCCACAACCATCAGTTGCTGTCCACTTCACTCTGTGATTAATCATACTTCCTTGTACTCCTTCTGGAATAGTCACTTTCACTTCTCCTCCTGACATTGTCGGTGCAATGTATTCAGGATGACCCTGTGGTACGGTACTTCTAAAAGTGTATTCGTAGTTCCAGTCACTATGAAGGTCAATCTGAACCGTCCAGTTAATTCTATTCGATCCGCAATCGCCAAGATCAATAGCCGTTTGCGTAAGCATAACAGCATTGTTCTCACAACTGTTTCCATCACCATCTGCATCATTGAAATCGTTCACTTCGTACATCGCTGTACCACATGATCCCATGATTGGTGCTGTATCATCAATTACTTTAATGATCTGAGTGTGCTCCCAAATTCCTACAGGATAAGCATCGTTTGGTTGATACTGACACCAGTCGATTACTGTCCATTCGTTTCTCACCTTAAGACATGCTCCTTCAGTGAAGTAGAATGTATCACTATCAACACTGTAAGCCAATAGGTTACAAGCTGGTGCATTCCAATATGGAGTTGGCATCGTATCAGTCATACAATCGATCACTGCATCTTCTGGGAAGAATATTTCAATATCATCATTATTATCAGGCCCCAATTGATTGATCACCTGGATACAGAATTGCGCTGGGTTGCTGGCGATAAACCACTTTCTGTGGATAATTCCATAACCGCATGAACTACCGTTTTGGTGCTCATCAACGTATTGTACATCTGCCGTTCCGCAAGTACTATAACCAGATGCAGAACCCACAACAGATAAGTCGTGAATGTCTGTCTCACAGTCAACAGTTACGTTGGCAGGACATAATAATGAAGGTGGTACTTTGTTTTCAAGTCTGATGTTGGCCCATGCCTCGTTGTAGTGATCCCCTTCAGAACCCCACACTCCATCCATGTTGCCATCATCCCATACTCTCAACCAAACTTTGTACAATGAATAGTCGATTACTCCATCGCCATCTTCATCAACACCATTGGCATCAAGATCGGCACAACAGAATTTCACAAACTCTCCATTATCAAGATCATATTCATCATCATGAACGTGTCCATCGTTGTTGTAAGTTGTATTACCTACGATGTCACAATTCTGATCATCTCTTCTGATCTCAAGTTTTACAGGACCACAACCATCGTGTGAACCTTTATCAACAGATTGTGCGTATACTTTTGCTATTCCTGTTCCTCCTACTGCTGTTGTCAATGAAACAACAAGTGTCTCAGTTGCAATTGCTACGGGTGGAGTTGCATCCAATACTGTTACCGTTACAGGTACACTATTAGTCGTCCCACAACAATCGTAAGCATTATAGTAGAAAGTATGAGTTCCTTTAGGCACGCCAGTTACATGGTACGTTCCATCAGGAGTTTCTGTTATAACTACTCCGTAAGGACCTGTTATATCATAGCTTACATTATCTGAACAAGAGTCAGTAATATGTTCTGGTGGGGGCATAAGGAATGTCCCTTCACAACCCCAAGGGTCTACTGAAACAGTAACATTGTTGGCCGTAATATATGGACCATCAGTGCTTCCGTTTTTAATCAACTGAGTATACTCATGTGATTGTCCAGTACACCAGTCAGTGTAAAGCCACTTTCTGATTACCTTATGAATGTCAGGACATGCATCACAAGCAGGAACTACCAAGTCAGTTTTAGTAACAACTACATTACATAGTGTGCTATTGATTGGTTGTCCAAACAATGTTGGGAATGCATATTTATTACCATAAACGTGAGCAAGGTGATATGCCTCCTCTTCTTCTTCATCCGTTGTTGCTAAAGGCAACAACTCGTCAAGTTTAATTTGGTGGTAATGGTTATAGATATCTTGCATTGAATATCCAGAAGTACATGGTAATTCTACCGGACTGTGTGGATCAGCAATATCAGTATAGATATCAATTGGGTCAACCGTATATTCCATTAGACATGAAGTAGACTTGTTGCCATAAGCATCAGTCACAACATAAGATCTGTGGATTAAGGTTGGATTACAAGGACCACTTTCAATAATTTCATCGTGGTATCCTAGGTAAGTAGTCGAACAATCAGTGTATGTCGGAACAGGTACATTGGCGTATCCTTCTAACATTTCATCCATACCTGCGCAAGTAACTTTTAAATTACAATCAGGATCATTGTTTCCTACTGGACAAGGGCAATCTAAAATTTCTGGTGGTAGCTTGTCTTCTACGACCAAGGTCCCCCAGCAATTGTTACCCCATCCTGAAACAGTTTCAGTAATGGTAACAGTGTAAATGCCAGGTTGTGTAATTATGAGACCAGAACCTGAGCCAGTGGCTGCAGTAATGGATATTTCATAATTAGATAAATCATTGTAAGGTGGCGGATAATTTGACTCACCTTCCAAAATCATGTCGGGCGTCACATAGACTGTACAGTCAGCATCCATCGAGATATTGACTCCGTTGTTACACGCGAGCCAACTGGTTGGAATCTGTGCTTTTGATTCCCCGACAATCAAAAGCATTAGGATCATTGCTATACCCATAGGTATACAATTAGGCCTAGCCTTATCGGTTCTAAACATGGGAACGAGTTTTGGTTATTAAATAAAATAATAAATATGAGTGTCACCAGAATCGGCAACATGTTCAGAAATGAGAAAGTGAGAACTTATTCAGTGATCGGGTTCAACTGAATTCCTCTACGACAAATGTAAAACAAACAAGTGCTTCGTAGTCTCCCCCATTAATGGTAATTATTACATTTTTATTTTATCAATAAATCTTAATAGTAATATGACATTTGTGGTAATTAGTTGTCACAAATCGACTGTAAGGCACGTCTTTTGATATATGTCTATATATAAACTCACATAATTCTACTTCCGTGAAAGAACAATTCCTAAAATGGGCTACTGTATTACTAATCTCCTTCATTGCTCTATCTAATAGCCAAGCACAATCTCCGGGTTACCTTGGCAAGAAGTTTTCTATTGGTATAGGTACTAGTTTCTATCCTGCTGTTTATGGGCCATCAAAAAACAAAAAAGCATTGACTGACAGAAGGCTTTCTTTCAATGAAACAATAGTAGAAGAAGGATTTGCTATGAACTCTACTCTTGAGCTGTCAGTTGATTATGCACAATGGAGATACGGTTCAATTGGTATTTATGGGTCACAGCTTAATACTGGCTTACGTGTAAATTATACTGCATCCAGTACTTCAAATATTTTTGTAAATACATTTCATCTCTTAAAAGCAAATACTATTGGAATTAGGTATTCTAGATTCAAAGCATCAAAAGGAGCACTCGCGCCAATAGGTCGATACGTTTCATATGGCCTTGAAGGGATATTTGTTGAAGGAATTACTGAATCGGCCTTTGTTAATCAAACTTCAATCGATCCGGAGATACTTGATTTTGAACAAAAGGCAAACTTTTTAAATTTAACTGTAAAATACATGATGTCCTATCCCTTAAGTGAAAGGCTCTTGATTAAAGCTGGTGGTAGCATCAGAATACCACAATTATCTCTCTCAACAATATTCAGAGTACTGGACGTAGACGATGACATACGCGGCGATAAAACCATTTTTGCTGAGAATTTTAAATATTTAGCAATTCGCAGAGTTGCACTTCATGGAATTATGAGGCTTGAATTAAACTTTAGTTACTTATTATTTTAATCTAGAACAATGACAATCAACCTACTTTCTAAGGGATTAAAAATAATATTTTTCGTCCTACTGACTTTGGCTTTTAACTTAGATACTACATTTGCGCAAGCACCAAAAGAAATATCCTCACAAGGAAAGATCCCTTCAGATTTTCTTTTATCAAGCACCAAGAAGTACCAACAAAAGCTTGATCAATACGAAAAGTCTGAAAGCAAATCAGACAATCGCTCAACAAAAAAGAACAAAGACAAATTTTATTTACAGTCTAGCTTTGACATAAATAAAATATTAAAAAGCGGAGATGTTCTTTTCAATGATGAACTAAGTGATTATGTAAACGATGTATTCAATAAGTTAAACATTGATGAAACACTAAAAAAGAAAAAGAATCCAAGAATATACATTGTAAACTCAAACGAAGTCAATGCCTTTGCAACCGAGCAAGGAATCATTTTTGTAACCGTTGGCCTTTTAGCAAACATTGAATCAGAGTCGCAGCTTGCCTTTATACTTGCACACGAGTTAGCACACATTGAAGAAAACCATGTCATCGATAAATTCCTTAAAACTGAAGAATATGGAAGTCAGCGGGATCAATGGTTAGATAATATTAAAGACAAAGAAAATATTTTCAGCGAAGCGGTCTATTCTAGATCACTTGAAAAAGAAGCTGATTCATTAGGTCTAGATTTATTCTTTGAGTCGGACTATAGTCATGAAGACCTTGATCAGGTATTTACGACACTTTACTATTCTTACTTGAGTTACTCTGAGAAAAGTTTTGATCGTTCATTTTTTGAAGATGTAAATTATAAATTCCCAGAAGACTTATGGCTTGAGGAGGTTAATGAAATCAGTCCAATGGATGATGAAAATGATGACTCTACTCACCCTTCTGCTGCCTCAAGGATGGAGCATATAAGAAGGCAAGTTACAAAGCAGGAACACGCTACTGAATCTGTGTCATCTAATGAAGAAGAGTTTCAAAGGAAACAAGCCATCGCTAGATTCCAGCTTCCTTATATCTGTATAAGTCAGGGGCAAAACATCAGAGCTATTTATAATTGCTTCATACTTCTCAAAAATTATCCAGACAACCAAAATTTAAAAAAATTGGTTGCTACTGCATTATATATGGAGGCAAAAAAACAACGCGTAATATTAGAAGATGACGAATACAATTCTGTGAAATTCACACTGTATGAAAATGTAAATGACATGGAAGGAGCTATGCACCGTATCGGTCATCTGTTTAAAGAAATGTCAAATCTTGAGTTTACTGTACTTGCTTTAAAAAACAACTACGAAAGATGGTTGGAGGATAAAGAAGATGCAAAACTAGATATGGCGGTTAATTCATTGATGTTGGATCTGGCTTCTGAAGTTGATAATCTTGATCGATTTTCCAATACCCCACTTCCAGCTGATTTTAAACTTCCTAAAAAGGTAATCAAGCAGGATACTATCGCTTCCGCAAATGATCATGACGGTGATCATGATGGCGATGTCATTAAGAATGATAAAACAGAAGAAAAAGAACTCACACGAAAAGAGAAAATAGCAAAAGCTAATTCAAAGATTTTAAAAAATAAAGAGGCTGATCGTAATAAAGAAGAGGAAGAGTATGAATTCTCCAACTATGCTTTTGTTGACTATATCGATGATGAAGATTTTCAAAGCAGATTTATAAAAGCACATGAGAAATTCAAAAAGCATGAAGAAAAGGAAGGTGAGAATTCAGGTTTTTTCAACTACAATGAAAATGTAGTCAAAGATCCAGTTGCCCTAGGCAAAAAGAAGGTTATTGTCATAAACCCGAGGTACATTAGTATAGGTAACGGATATAGAGGTACTGTAAAATACCTTGAGTCTGAAGAAAAAAGCTTGGAGTTGGCGCAACAGATTGCGAATATTGGCAAAAAGACAAACTTGGAAGTAGAATTGTTGAATGTAGCAACTTTAAATGAAAATGAAACTGCTACATTTAATCAACTAAATGAATTAGAACGTTACTTATCCGAACAATTATTCTTCCCTAAACTAGGTCTACACCCTAGTAGCAACCAAAATAAGATTAATATAATTGCCGATGAACTTGGGACAGATTATTTCCTTTGGACAGGAATGATTTCAAAAGAGAATAAAAGCGGAAGAGCGATTACTTATGGTTGGCTTGCTCTCGCGTTTCCTCCTTATTTAAACACCATTCTCTTTGACTCATTATTTTTAAATGGAGTTTCATTTCAATATGCTATTCTATGTGATGTCAGGACTGGGAAACGACAGGTTATCAAATTGGATTCTGTTTCTGGGAAGTATAGTAAGACCATCCTAGATGCTCATCTCTATGATGTCTTTAATCAAATATCTTCGGAAGATCAATAATTACTTACCCTCTGAATAGCGGGTATTGGTGCGTTTATAGTTTTCAGGGATAAGCTTACCAAAATGCTGTACCCAGTATTTACCTCTTTTAGCTAGACCCATCTCTGTCATGTCTGGATTCATGATCATACGGCAGTGACTTGGACTTGCCAACCAATCTCTGACGACTTCTTGGAAAGATTCCTGCCCTTCTCCGAGGTTTTCTCCAGCAAACTGCCATTTATACCCGAATTCATCAAAGCGATCCCCTACATCCTTACCATCCTTTGATATATGACCAAAGTAATTGTTCCTTCTCATATCGTTGGCGTGAGAGCTAGCGGTGCTGTATAAGACATCATTCCAAGTAATTGGACCTACGGGCTTCATGATCTTTCTTCCGCATCTACAGCCATCCTCTCGTATCTCGTTAATCGTGTTAACGATTTCGTTAATTATCTCTGCCGGCGGTTGAGATTGACCTTTTACAGATAAAAAGAGAAAAATGAGAGAGATTAACGTATTCAGCTTCATATAATGGATTAACAAGTATAAAACGCAAGATGTTCTCGTTTTATGCGCTCAAAGGACTATAGATGTGCTTTTGGATCTTTTTGTGCTCAATTTAGGGCATAAAAAAAGGCGGCCAAATAAATTTGTCCGCCCCCGTTGCTATACGTAATTGAGTTATCTACTACAAATATTATAAAAGTGGAGCAATTACCAAAGTAACGCCGACATTTATTTTCAGATTATTATTAAAAACCTCTGAAACACCTGTAAAAGCAGGGCTACTGAGGTTTCCCTCAGTAGCTGCATTTTTGCCTATTTGTGTTCTTTTACAATACATTTCTTTATTTCTAGCTTTTCCTCGTGTTATATGATGAATGGAGCGATAACCAATGCTACCACTGACATCAACTTCAATAGGATATTTAATGAAGGTCCAGACGTATCTTTAAATGGATCTCCTACTGTATCTCCTACAACTGTCGCTTTATGCGGCTCTGATCCTTTATAATACTTCACTCCTTTAATTTCTACTCCTTCTTCAAACATCTTCTTAGCGTTATCCCAAGCACCACCAGCGTTAGACTGGAAGATTGCCATCAATACTCCACAAACAGTTACACCTGCCAATAGACCACCTAACATCTCAGGTCCACCGCCAAATCCAACAGCTACTGGGCTGATTACAGCAATAAGACCTGGAAGGATCATTTCTCTAATAGACGCTTTTGTTGAAATCTCAACACACTTGTCATATTCTGCTTTTCCATCAGCTGCGTCAAATATTGCTCTATCAGCAGTATTCCACTCAGACATTTCTTTTCCATCATTCTTTTTCATAACCGCAAGAGCAGCTTTCAATTCTGGAATAGTATTGAACTGTCTTCTTACTTCTTGAATCATATCCATTGCTGCTTTTCCTACTGCATTCATAGAAAGTGCAGAAAATAAGAATGGAAGCATACCTCCCACTAATAGACCAGCCATTACGGTTGGTTCAGCGATGTTGATCGTGTCAATTTTAGCAGTTGCCATAAATGCTGCAAACAATGCCAAAGCAGTTAAAGCTGCAGAACCGATTGCAAATCCTTTTCCGATTGCCGCCGTTGTGTTTCCTACTGCATCTAATTTATCCGTTCTCTGTCTTACTTCTTTAGGAAGTTCAGCCATCTCTGCAATACCTCCTGCATTATCAGAAATCGGTCCGTATGCATCTACAGCCAATTGAATCCCAGTGTTGGACAACATACCTACTGCTGCAATTGCAATACCATACAAGCCAGCAAAGTGGTGAGCTCCTATAATCGCAGCTGCTAAGATTAAAATTGGAATTGCAGTTGATTGCATTCCTACTCCTAAACCAGCGATGATGTTTGTTGCTGCTCCAGTAACTGATTGATCCACGATTGACTGAACTGGTCTTGTTCCAGTTCCAGTGTAATATTCAGTAACCTTTCCAATAGCCAATCCTGAGATCAATCCAATAAGGATTGCAAAGAATACACCCATTGATGAGTATTCTGATCCATTAATAGACCATGTTTCAGGTAACATCCATCTTACTATGAAAAAAGTAAAAACCAACATCAAACCTGCAGAAACAAATTCTCCAATGTTTAATGCAGTATGTGGGCTTCCACCGTCTTTTACTTTTACTAAGAAAGTACCTATGATTGAAGTTAAGATTCCAACTGCAGCCAATACCAATGGTAATAACACAGCATTCATTCCACCAAAATCATTACTTGACATGAATCCAGCACCACCTATAAAAGTTGCACCCAATACCATTGTACCAATAATTGAACCTACATATGATTCAAAAAGATCGGCACCCATTCCTGCAACATCACCTACGTTATCTCCAACGTTATCTGCAATGGTTGCTGGGTTCAAAGGGTGATCTTCAGGAATACCTGCTTCAACCTTTCCTACCAAGTCAGCTCCTACATCGGCAGCCTTGGTATATATACCTCCTCCTACTCTTGCAAATAATGCAATCGATGATGCACCAAATGAAAATCCAGTAAGAACAGTAATAACTCTAGTTACCGCTGCTTGATCTTCTAGACCGAACATCTGGCCATAAATCAAGAACAAAGATCCAAGTCCTAATACACCTAATCCAACTACACCAAGACCCATAACAGATCCTCCTGCAAATGCTACTTCTAGTGCTTTACCTAAACTGGTTCTTGCAGCATTAGTTGTTCTTACATTGGCTTTAGTTGCCACCTTCATTCCTAAGAATCCTGCCAATGCAGAACATATTGCTCCTAGAATAAATGATAATGCAACCAAACCAGATGAAGATTCTCCACCTGATTTACCACTGAAAAACATTAATATAGCTACTAGAACTACAAATACTGATAGTACTTTATATTCAGCTTTAAGAAATGCCATTGCACCATCTGCAATGTTTTCAGCTATTCTTGCCATCTTATCACCACCTACTTCTTGTTTTCCAACCCATGCGGATTTCCAAAAAGTAAAAAGTAGTGCAATGACTCCCATCACGGGAATTCCATACATTAAGGTTTGACTCATCTAAAACGTCGTTTTTTGTTTGGTTTGATAATATCGTCCTCTATAATTGTTCTTTCATATATAAGGGAGTCCAAATATAAAACTTCATATCATTTTATAGCCCAATTCATTAGATATTGTTAATACACTAATACATGAAATGATTTTGAAGACATAGAAATTATATTTAGATTTGTCTAAAAATAAGTTTCATGATAACTTCAACCGAGGAAGACTACATCAAGGCAATCTTCAATATTTCCCAGCGAGGTAAGAAGGAATTGGTCGGAACCAACCAGATTGCGGCCCAAATGTCAACAACTGCGGCATCTGTTACTGACATGTTGAGAAAACTCGATAAGAAGGAGATGATCATCTATGAAAAGTATAAGGGAGTGAAATTATCACCTCTGGGCACCATTAAGGCCATGACCCTACTTAGAAAGCATAGATTATGGGAAAGCTTCTTGGTTGAAAAATTAGGTTTTGCCTGGGATGAAGTGCATGATATTGCTGAACAAATGGAGCATATCCAATCTACAGAGCTTGTTAACCGCTTGGACAAGTATCTGGGTTACCCCAAATTTGACCCTCATGGTGATCCAATACCAGATGCACAAGGGACAATTACTATCAGAAATCAAGTAGTGCTCTCTTCTATGCAAAAAGGTGACAAAGGACTTGTTGTGGGTGTAAAGAAACATGATAAGGATTTCCTTAATCACTTAAATCAAGTCGGTATCAACATCGGCACAGAACTGGAACTTATACTTAAATACGAATACGATCAATCCATTAAGTTAAACATCAACGGATCAAACGAAGCCTTACTTACAGCTGCTGTTTGTGATAACATATTCCTTAAAACCATTTCATGAGAATTTTAACAGTACTTGGGTTTTTATTACTGTACTTGAATATTTCTGCACAAGAAAAAATAAAAGTAATCAGCACTGTTTCTATTATAGCAGATATCGCAAGCAACATTGTTGGCGAAACCGCAGACATAGAAACCATTGTTCCGATCGGAGGTGATCCACATATTTATGAGGCTACTCCTCGAGATGCACGACTAGTACAATCTGGAGATATCTTTTTCATCAACGGCTTGACTTTTGAAGGCTGGATAGAAGAATTAATATCTAACTCGGGATCTAAAGCCCCTTCTTACATAATCACGAAAGGAGTAAAGACGATTGGTTCAAGTAAGTATGAAAATTCTTACGACCCACATGCATGGATGGATGTCTCCAATGTTTTTATATATGCCAAAAACATCAAAGATGCTATGGTTAAACATTTTCCAAAGCATAAAGCTATTTACGAAAAGAACTACGAAACTTATTTAACTGAGCTCGAAGACTTACATAAATATGTTCAGATAGAAATCAACTCGATTCCACAACAACAAAGAATACTAGTTACCTCGCATGATGCATTTGCTTATTATGGAAAGCAATATGGAATTGATGTCGAAGCCATCGTTGGAATCTCCACTGAGGCGGAAGCAAGGTCCTCTGATATTTTGAGAGTCGCAAAAGTCATTAAAGAAAGAAAAGTTCCTGCGATTTTTATTGAGAGCACAGTAAACCCAAAAATGATTAAGCGACTAGCGGATGACAATGGTGTTCCTATCGGCGGGGAATTATTTGCCGACTCCTTAGGAGAGCGAGGTAGTGACGCTGGTACTTATATCGGAATGATTAAATCGAATACTGATATCATCGTTGATGCTTTATCAAAAAACAAAGTTTCTTCTACCAAGATTGATGACGATAAAGGCAACAACATGATTGGCCTATTCTTGATTGGTGGCTTGTTCGTTTTATTACTTTTATTTGGTATCATCAAAATGAAAAACTAATGTCCAAAGACTTTGTCATAGAGATAGATGGATTGTCCGTTAACTACGGAAACAAACGTGTGCTTACCAATATCCATATGGACATTGCACCAGGACATATCTATGGTGTAATCGGACCAAACGGAGCAGGTAAATCGACCTTATTTAAATCTGTACTCGGCTTGATTGAATACAATTCTGGAAAAATTAAAATCTTCAATAAGAACATTGAAACCGTCCGAAAAAGAATTGCTTACGTTCCTCAAAAAGATGAAATTGACTGGCGGTTCCCAGCAACCGTCATCGATATTGTATTAATGGGACGATATCCATTTAAAGGCTTGTTTCAACGAATCAACGATGAGGATAGACGTATAGCCAATAATGCCTTGGAGGAAATGGGCATATCCGACCTAAGAGATAGACAGATCGGAGCTTTGTCGGGTGGCCAACAACAACGCGTATTTATTGCACGTGCATTAACACAGCAAGCAGAGCTATTTTTCTTTGACGAGCCATTTGTAGGTATCGATATTACAACAGAAAATAAGATTATTGAAATCATGCGAAAGCTAGCAGGAGAAGGTAAAACACTACTTGTAGTCCACCATGACCTTTCTACAATCGAAGAATATTTTGATAAAGTAATTTTGTTAAATCAACGTCTCATAACATATGGAGACACTAAAAATGTGTTTAATAGTCAGACTGTTGCCGAGACTTATAGATCACAATTGACTATCTTACAACAGATTTAGGATATTTTCAACCCCCTTTTGTCGTTTATCTTGCGCTAATAATACCATTCTAGCCCAACATTTGCATCTAGATAACGATTGATAGATTATATCTTAAACTACAGATTCATGTACAAGACATTTATGGTAGTGGCCCTATTGGCTGCCTTCAGTTTTATCCAGACAGGTTTTTCTCAATGTATGCCAAATGAAACAACAGTTCAGTTTGAACTGCAGACAGATTACTACGCATATGAGACAACTTGGACAGTTCTTCTATCCAACGGGGACACCTTACTGACATCCCATGGAACAGTGCTAGAAAATGAAACACTGTATGTTGAAACATTTTGTTTGGCAGCTGATCAGTGTGCTCAGTTAGTAATCACAGATGAATTTGGGGACGGTTTCACAGGAGCGGGTAATGCACGGCTTTTGGTGAATGGCGAAGAAGTTTTACTGATAAATGATTTTGATTTCTTATACAACAAATTTTTTAATTGCGGTCCAGGATTCTCCTGTGATGATGCCATTGAAATTACTGATACAGATTTTACTCAAGATATAGCCGAAAAGTGGTACTCATTTTCAGTGCCTGAGGTAGGTCAATATGAAATCACAACTTGTAATAATAATCCAGAATGTAACACAACGATTTTTGTATATGGAGAATGTCCACTTGCAGCTGAAAACTCAGTGGAAGGAACTCTGTTTTATAATGATGTAAGTCTAAGTTGCGGAGAACGTGCCGTTGCTGTAAATGCATTAAATATAAATAGAACTTATACTTTAAGAATAAAAAAATCTTCAGAATGTGATGAAGAAATTAATATCTCGATCAACTACTTAGGACCTGTCGAAGGTTGTACTGATCCTGAAGCTTGTAACTTCAATCCGTTGGCTACTATAGATGATGGTTCTTGCGTTCCTTTTGGAGCTGATGATTGTCCTGAAGGTCCAGACTTAAGACTTAATCCTCACGTCCTAAAAAGCTCCATGTATGTCGCTGTATTAAACACTGATAACGAATGTTTAATAAATGAAGGATGTCTTAAAGGAGTGGGCAGAAGAGACATTGTACGATTCTCAACTAGAATTGAAAATATAGGAACACAAGATTACTTCATTGGTGATCCACAAGAACAACCAGGACAATACACCTATGACAATTGTCACAATCACTATCATTATGATGGTTATGCACAATATAGTTTATATGATACCTATGGACAGTATATTCCAATAGGAAACAAAAATGGGTTTTGTGTTTTAGATATTAGCTGCCCAAGTGAAGACATGTATCAATATGGATGTGACTATATGGGAATCTCGGCTGGCTGTTACGATGAATATGATTCAGGTATAGATTGCCAATGGATGGATATCACTGATGTGCCAGACGGAGACTATGTCTTTGTTGCTATTGTAAATGCAGACCTCGCTAGAGACGCAATAGGAAGAGCTGAAAAAGACACATTAAATAATCATGCTCAAGTATCTATAAATCTTGATAGATCTTCTGGAGAGATTGTTTTAACTAAATATGAGGATAGCGAAATCTATACAGATTGTAATGGAGATATTTATGGTCAAGCACTAAGAGATTGTGAAGGTAATTGTGGCGGCACTAGATTAAGAGGAGATAGAAACTTTGACCAACTTCATGACTTAAATGATGTACAATATTATGTTGATGAAATATTAGCTGGTGCTGAGGCAACAGAATGTAGTGATTTATTTGATGATGATGTTATTGATATTTATGATGCTGCCTTGTTACACAACTGTATAACTTATGGAATGCTTCACGAACATGAACAGGGAACAGCTGCTCACGATCATTGCTACTTCCCAGCTGGCGTAGATAACTTCTTAGATACGATGGAATTCAACATGAAGTATGATAAATTAAATGATCCAGAATATATCTATGTAGACATTACAAATCCATCAGATGGATTGATGGCATTTCAATTTACTTTAGAAGGAGTTGAGATTGAAGATGTTTATCAGAATACAATAATCTCAGAGCAGATTTTTGATATTCATTTTAACAATGAAACTGGAATGGTCGTTGGAACTCCACTAGAGAATTTATTCCTAGATAGATCAAATGTAGAACAGGGTTTACTTAGAATTAAGGTTAGCCCAATGGACACTATTTTGTGCTTGGCTTATGACCCGATTATGGTTGGGGCAAACGTACAAAAAATTGCTTCTAAGGTGATCAGCAGTTGTGCCCCTACAGATTATTCATCAATAGAAAAACTGGTTGACGACCCAAGAATGGAAGTCTATCCAATACCAGCAGAATCAGTTCTAAATGTGAGTATCAATAACGATTCATTTAAAACTCAGAATATCAGTTGTTATGCTTCTAGTGGTAAACTTGTCTACAATGAAGACACTTCATCAAAAAATGCTACTATAAATGTGAAAGAATGGGAAGAAGGGATGTATTTTGTCATCGTTACAGGAAACGACAAACAATACATTAAGAAGTTCATAGTACATGATAAAAAATAGAATAATAGCACTTGTTGGAATGTTGGCAATAACGGTCAACATTCTTTCAGCACAAAATACCCTTACATTAGAAACCACAACTCTCACAAAAACTGAACTGGTAACAGGGATTCAGATTCCATGGGAAATGCTCTGGGGGCCCGATGATCACATCTGGGTAAACCAAAGAAATGGAGTCATCCTAAGAGTCGATCCTATCACCGGTAACACTACAGAAATTCTTGACTGGAGATCCAATGTTGTCAATGAAGATGACTCAGGATTTGGAAGTGAATATGGAATGTTGGGAATGGCCTTTCATCCAGACTTTGAGAGTATTCAAAAAATATATGTTGTCTACAATTACGGTCCACCCTTAAAAGAGAGACTAGTAACCTTTACTTGGGATGGAACACAACTTGGTGATGAAAAAGTAATTCTAGACAATATAGACGGTGGCCTTTTTCATAACGGCTCACGACTTCTGATCACAAGAGATGATAAAATACTAATGTCAACTGGAGACATCAAAGAAGGTCCTAGAAGTCAAGACGTAGATGACTTAAACGGAAAGTATCTAAGAATCAATTTAGATGGAACCGTTCCTGATGACAATCCTATTCCTGGCAATTACATGTATACTTTGGGACATAGAAATTCACAAGGAATAGCTTATGGACCAAACGACAAAATTTATATTTCTGAACATGGAGAAATGTTGTTTGATGAAATCAACATTCTTGAAGAAGGAAGAAATTACGGCTGGGCAAATGTTGAAGGTTCTTGCAACACCAATCTTGAAATAGATTTTTGTGAAGCTAATAATGTTATGGAACCGATTTTTGAATGGACGCCTTGCATAGGGCCTAGCGACATTGAGTATTACGACCACCCTGCAATCCCAGAATGGCAAGGAAAAATGATGGTGGCGATTCTTGGTGGAGCGGGATTTGTACGTCAGCCAAGAATATCAGTTTTGACCTTTAATGAAGATGGGACTGATATTGTAAATGAAGACGTTTACTTTGAAGATTTTGGACGGATCAGAGATATCTGTGTAAATCCACATACAGGCTCCATTTACTTTGCAACCAACGGAGAAGCATATCCTGGCTCAGGGCCAAATCAGATTGTAGAATATGCCAACTTAAACTTCATTGATAATATTGATGAGGTAAAGCTGAATTCTCAAAACATTAGCATTCATCCTAACCCTGCATCAGACCTAATTACTTTAAAATCCACGATAGAATTGCTAGGGACAAAGTATGAAATCTACTCATTTGACGGAGAAAAAGTTAAGGATGGGTTAATAGATGTTTTAAATCAAGAATTGAATGTATCTGACCTTGGACAAGGTCAATACTTTATTCGTTGTCAAAACGAACTTGGTCAAGTATCAAGAACATTTTCTATTATAAAATAACAAGATTTAAGATGAAAAACTCTTTAGTGATTTTTACCTTATTACTAAGCTGTTTTGCGACTGAGGTATCCGCTACACATATTGTTGCAGGATTCTCTAGTTATAAACACCTCTCTGGTGACGCATATGAAATAAAATTCACAGTAATAAGAGATCAATTATCCAACGGAGCTACTTTTGATGATCAGATTTTTGCACAGGTTTATACCTATGATGGAACTAGTTATGAATTTCAAGGTAATATTTTAACAGAACTAGGAGAAATCAAAAATGTAGTTCATGACGAACAAACACCAATTGCAGAAGCGTTTCTTGTGCAACTTGAACAAACAGAATATAGCTTTGAGTTTGAATTGAGTAATCCTGATGTAGATTATCAATTTGTTTACCAGCGTTGTTGCAGAACACCTACATTCACTAATATATTGAATCCAGAAGAAACTGGAATATCTCTCACTACAACAATAACAGCAGAAGCGCAAGCAGTTCAGAATAGCAGTATTGAGTTTACCACTATTCCTGGTTTTATCGCTGTTGCAAATATGGAATCTACGATTGCAATAGATGTCAATAGCTTGGACGGAGACGAGCTTTCATATCAATTTACACCTAATTATGCTGGTGGAGGACTCGATGGCACCACTGGAACAGGAGATGCATTTAGTTGTACTGGCATTACGCCTCAAGGCCCATGTTTCCCTCCTTATGAGCAAGTAGATTTTACCCCTGCAGATCTAAATTTTTTCAACCCATTTCCTGGTTGGCAAAATCAAGGTATGGATGCTACAAATGGGACACTGCAAGGAACTCCATCAGTTGTTGGCCAATACTCTTATGGATTTGCCATTCATGAATCTCGCAATGGGGTAATTATTAATACGACTTCATTTGATTACGTAGTTTATGTGCTGCCTTTTGTTTCAGCCACAGAGGATATTTCAGAAAGTAAGTTGTTGCTTAAAGGTAATCCGAGTGAAGGAAGTTTCATCATAGAAAGTGGGATTGACGAAGATTTAAATTACGAGATAATTAATCTAAAGGGAGAACGCATAAAAGCAGTTCTAGAGCAATCATCTAATCTTGTGAAAATTGATTTTGATGGCCCTGCAGGAATGTATATTCTTAAAGTGTACAATGAGACAATAAATGAAAATTTAAAGCTAATCAAGTTATAGTAATAGATCAGTTATCTGAATACTAATAATGTAATTAGTTTAGTTGAATAAGATTTGAATATATTCGAAGAAATATCAAAAGCGTTTTTACCAGATGACAAAATTGGCTTCCCTATTATAGTGGCAATTTGTGGGGCTGCTGATTTAGGCAAAACTTTCTTTTCTAAAAATTTACAAAAATTCCTGTTGAGAAAAGGAATTAGCTCTAGTCATCTAACAATGGATTCGTTTTTAATCGATAGAACAATTCGAAATGCACAAAACATAAGTGGATACAACATAGAGTCGTATGACATAGTAGGTATTAAAAAAAGCTTAAATAAATTTTCAGATGGTTCACAATTCAAATACAAATCCTACGATCATGCTGCTGGAAAAGCCTCTGGTAAATTAAAAATAATAAACCCTGCTCAGGTTTTATTATTTGATGGATTACATTCAATGAGTAATGAGTTCGAAACAAAAATTAGTTATTCGATATTTATATTTACTTCAGATTATTACCTTGTTCAAATTCGAAGTGAGTCAGATATCTCAAAACGAAATTATACTAAAGCATACTCGCAAAGTATTTCTGCAAAAGAGTTAGTTCGATATAAAAATAGAATAGAAGGTTATAAAGGGAAAGCAAATTTAAAACTTTACTTAGAAGACAAATGGAGTTATCGAATAGATCCTTGACGAATTGAGTCTCAAAAATTGAAATAAAAAAAAGTATTGAAAGTTCTTTAAAGCCTAAAAGTTAGAATTAATAAAAGCCTAAAACCAACAATACATGGACTATCTATGATTGCACTCCATTTCACTGGTAGACATAGAGGACACATTCAATT
This sequence comes from Devaleraea mollis, assembly GCA_032361265.1. NCBI lineage: Eukaryota > Rhodophyta > Florideophyceae > Palmariales > Palmariaceae > Devaleraea > Devaleraea mollis. Next base: position 32,285 of record JAULCF011086777.1, read on the forward strand.
TTTAGGTTATTTCTTCTTAGGATTTTTAGGCACTGGATCTGGGCCCATACCACCCCATGGATGACAACTACCTATTCGCTTCAAGCCTAGAAATACCCCTTTTATGACACCCCACTCTCGGATGGCAATAATCATATAATGAGAACAAGAAGGTGTATATCTACAACTAGGCCCTATCAGGGGAGAGATAAGTTTTTGGTAAACTCTTATAGGGAAAATAAATATCGATTGGATAAATTTACTCACAGCTGAAAGTTTTTTCTAAGTCTCCTGTATCGAAGGTAAAGAATTGCCTTCCTCCTGTTTCCGTTTTAAATGAAACTATATTCTTCTGATCATCAAACATTTCCGTTAGCACTGTATTCCGAACCTTGATATCTACACAACCGTTTTCAATTGGATACTTGACATAACACCAAAGTGCTGCGAGATCTTCTGATAATTCAGTACCGATTAATTCCGAATCTAAAATTTCTGAAGCAGCGGTAATCTGAAAAGCATCCTTAAGATATGCTCCTACATGAATGATAGATTCTTCACTTTCTCTTTCAGTACCGATTCGCAATCCTTCAATACCTCGTTCTGCTAAAGCTGACTCAAGATCATCAATAAAAATCTTTATCGTAAGTTCGATCTGGTCTTTTGAGGCCTTGTATTTCAATTCGCTATTGGACAAATGGAATTCATGAGCGTTATCAAATGATAAGCCCAAACTAAAAACAAAAATAAAAAGTGTAGTAAATATTTTAAACATATGGATTACACGTCAAGAGGTTTAACCGTCATCCCTAGTTTTAAAGATGAACTTCAACAAAAGTAAACCAAATAGTGCGATAGAAGCAAATAAAATAAGTCTTGGATATTCAAGTTTGGATAATTTATCTTCATTTTCTTCAACATCGGTAGCCTTATCAACAACAGGCTTCGGCTCTCCTACTTCTTCTTCTGACTTTAAGATATTACAAATCTTATCGTGATTACGGTTGATATTGGCAAGACCAGCGGTGTTTTGTAACCAGATTTTGTCTTGATCATCTACGAAAAGTCTTGAATTCTCATCTGCATTGACAGGTACCGCGCAATAAGCATTGTATGGATTTTTAAGGTAAGAATCTCGCTTGTACATCATCAATCGATCAGAATGAAGGATATATATATTGTCTTGATGTACATGAAAGTCTAGTATTTCATCAAGTGATGGCAAAAATTCGAAATCGATATCCCCTTTAGTACATACAACCTTGATGATTGATCTCTTTGCAGGAATCAATAATGATTCATCGTCTATAAAAAACTGCTTGTTTGATTTAAGCATTTTCTCGTTGCCTTCAATCTCACTTTGATGATGCAGTACATTATCTCCTATGAGATAAATACCCTGCTCACTCACTGCATATTTACGATCAGCACAGCTTAACACATTGTAGAAAGCTTCATCGCCAGAAACCAGATCTCTAGTCCTACCCTTCTCATGAATTGAAATACCTTTATCATGACAGAAATAAATCTTTCCATCAATTTCTGAAACTTGGTTTAGTTTTTTCTTTGGCTTACGTATTGTTTTTGCCACCTTCTTGTCTACTTTATCTAAAAGCAAAACATTTCTTTTATCAGCAATCCAAAAGTCTCCATTGTTGGTTGAGAAAGATTGCATCACTGGTCTGAATGTCGATTTCTCAAATATGCCTTTAGTAGGATTGAAGCTTTTTACTTCAGATTTACCTGACAATAATAATTCATCACCAAAATAATACATCGTGCCTTTTGAGTAGGTTTTGGATCCATGAAAATATGATCCTTGTGTACTAGATATATATAAACCTTTAGAGGTCCCAATTAACATGAGATCTTTATTGGAGTTGTATTCTATCGTGTGTATAATGAAGTTATCTTCTTCATTGGTAGGGATAATTTGTACTTCCTTGGTCTCAACATTAAATCGGCCTAATTTTTTATCAGTAAGAAACCAGATATAACCATGATCGTCAGATTCCAATTCCTTAACAGGTTCATTTCCAATATGGTTATTTAAATCAAACGTTTCAATACGTCTTGCCCCATTTATCTTTGCGAAGCCACCGTTGTATCCTACATAAACATCATCGCCTCCAGTTATATGAACTGAGGTAAGGTCGTTTGTAGGTAATCCATTCAATGTTGAAATGCGACGGATCATATTTTCTTCATTGATCACATAAGCTCCGACACCATGATTCACAAACCAAAGCTCACCATTACTATGTTTCCGAATATCCCAAAATGGAATTTTACTATTCATAATAATAGGAATCGTATCTATTTTACCTTTTGAGTGCTTGTATATTTGATGTCCTGCTATCCATAAATCGTCACCGTCTTTGAAACAAGCTGCATTAGGATATTTTTCATCCATACCATAGGACTTAATATTTCTATCATTGATTTCATAAAAGCCACCATAGTTACCCAAGAATATTGGGTGCTCTGTAAAGCGATCGTATGTTTGATTATGGAAAAGCATGTTTTTGCCAATCCCAAGGTTTCTGCAAGCAAGGTCACCTGGTTCTAATATGCACAACCTATCAACCGTTACAAGGAACGTTCTGTTGTTCTTTTTGTCATGCCATATCTCCTTCAATTCTTCTTGAATATCCGTGTACCCTACGATATAAGGAAGCTGTGTCATTGCTGGTAAGCAAAGAGATACAAATAGCACCGTAATGGATATATTTTTTAACAATTTAATCGAATTTTTGGATTGTACTTGGGAAAGTACTGCAAATGGCATACAGTTAGTTACATATTACAAAAATATGTAATATATTATTAACCAAGCCTATAGTCACTTCGATTTAACGCAATTATTTTAAGGTCTAATTTTGATCTCGAAAAACTGATGCTAGGCTTACTTACCTAAAAGGAATACGGTTGGAATTTTATTGAATCCAGGCTTCTTCCCTTTCCATGCTTTGATCTTTTTGGTCTGGATGGATTGTTGCTCCCCAGAAATATCAATAGCAATACAAAGGCTGAGCGTTGGGTCTACAAATTTGGTGATTTGATCAAACATACGTTGATTCCTGAAAGGGGTTTCTATGAAGATCTGAGTCTGTCCTTTCTTTGCAAGTTTTTGTAGGCCCGCAAGTTTTGACTTTAACTCCCCGTCTTTGATCGGCAAGTACCCATGAAAAGTGAAATTTTGCCCATTTAATCCAGAACCGCATAAAGCTAGTAAGATTGAAGACGGCCCAGTCAATGGAACTACTTCAAAGTTGTTGCGATGTGCAAGGGCTGCAAACTCTTTCCCAGGATCCGCTACACCAGGCATTCCAGATTCACTGATGACTCCGACATCATGTCCTGCTTTTAGCCATTTCAATACCTGATCCTGCCCTACTTGAAGATCTCGTTTATCCATTTCAACCAACTCAATCTCTTGAATGGAGAAAGGCGGCTGGCAAAGCTTGATAAATCTACGAGCAGTACGTGATCTTTCTGCAACATAGAACTTCAATGTCTTTATTACTTGAAGACTTGCTACAGGGATTGAATCGACTTGACCTTCAGAAATGACTGAGGGAACCATGAATAGTTTTGCCATGGGGTGAAAATAACACGGTTTTTGAGGAATCTAATAAATTAGCTATCTTAATCTATAGAAATAGCCCTTTAAGAATTAAAACCCCTAAGCCCTAAAGCTCATTGTACACATACCATTGTTATCAGTAAGCAAAAAAGACCCATTCTCCATGAAACAAACATTCATCACCACCATACAGGTTATTTGCTTTTTTTACATTCTTGTTTGCACACTCGCCTTCATATATCAAGAGAAACTCATCTTTCAACCAACCGAATTAGAAGATAACTATGTCTTTAAATTTCCGATGGAATTTGAAGAACAGACTTTTGATACTCCTAGTGGATCTTCAATACATAGTTTGTATTTTAAGAGTGAGAAACCTAAGGGCCTAGTTTTCTACCTGCATGGAAATGCAGGTTCGTTAGATACCTGGGGACACATCGCGAGATTATACACAAGCTCTTCCTATGATGTATTAATGATTGACTATCCGGGCTTTGGTAAAAGCAAAGGAGAAATAGATGGCGAACAACGATTATACCAAGATGTAAACTATGTATTTGAAGAAATCCAAAAACGTTATGAAAAAGATGAGATAATTATTATCGGCTATTCAATAGGTACTGCTTTGGCTTCTTATTTAAGCGGCGTGCACAATCCCAAATTGCTAATTCTTCAATCTCCATTCGATCAATTTCAGACTTTAATGAAAGAGCAATATCCTCTTATTCCTGGTTTTCTGTTAAATTATAAATTTGATAATCTTATGCACCTTAAAAAGTCGACTACGAAAACAATTATTTTCCATGGGAAGAAAGACGAATTGATCAACTATAAACATTCATTGAGAATGAAGGAGAATCTGAATATAGTGGATACGGTCTATTTGTTTGAGAATCAAGGACACAATAACATGAATCGGAATAAGAAGTATGTGAAGGAAGTAAGGAAATTATTACGAGACCATTGAATTAGCAGATTGCATTTACTAAAATACAATCTGCTAATTCTTTTTAGTTGTAATTTACTACTAGTTATTAAAGTAATATTTTAGTTCGACGCCCCAAGAAATGTAGCTGTTTTTTAGATTGATATCTTCAAAGATAAATTCATCTTGCTCAAAACTTTTTGGGTATTGAAAACGAGCTAAATTACTAAATGCGTGGTTATATTTTCCTTGGACACCAAGATGTAATCCTTTAAAAAGCCTGAAATCAATTCCTGCTTCAATACCAGCATTAAGATTCAATTTACTTGTTGAGGTATTTTGACCTAATGTCTTATCAAATAGAAGATGAGAAGGAATTTTAAAATCTGTACTAAATACTCCTTTTCCATAAAATTTAAGTCTTCCCGTCTGGACAATATCATATCGCAAAGCTAAAGGTATAGAGAATACTTCTTGAATTTGACCACGAAATCTTGTGGGATTTAAATCCAAATCGCTCGGTGTAGAAAATGAAATAAAAAAGTATTCAGCTCCGAATTCTAATGCAATTCTTTTCTTGATATAGTGACCCAAGTAAATACTAGAATACCTCTGTGTGTTTGATACTATTAAAATCTTACTTAAATCTTGAAATTGAGTTTCTGCCCCTCCCTTAAAAAGAAACCTTTTTGTTCCCCAACGCGCTCCTAGGTACCAAGGGTTTTTCAACTTGCTACTTGTTTTGTTTTGGCTATATTTTTTATTCATTCCAAAACCATAGTTAAGTTGAATTTTAAATCCTGAACCACTTGCTCTTAAGTTCCCCATTACCTTAGAATCATCAGATGTTTGAAACATTTGATAAGTACCATCTACTTCTGCAACTACCTCATGCATGTAAGAAATACCTACACCTACTGTGTTGCGTTTGTTGGTTAAAAAGTTATAGTTTAAGCCTAATTTTATTCTTCCTCCACCAAATATACCATGCTCTCCTGATACAGTCGAGCCTATAAGATCAGTGCCTTCCAAGCCTAACATGGCAAAGTTGCTGCTAGATTTCCATGTCCCGCTCGAAACCAATGGGTTTAAGGCATAATATCCAACATAGAAATCAAGCTCGGATCTTTCATCTAGGGGTAAAAAGAAATGTAAATTTGAAAATACTTCATACTTTTCTTCATAAGCATTGACACCCACCGAGCCGTATTGAGGTTCAGTAAGTCCGTAATCACCAGCTTCAAAATAGTGCCCGATATTTTGTTTTTGTCTAACTCCTTGTACTCCTATTTCAAATCCAAATTTTTGATTAACTCTGCGGAGATATGATAAGGAATAAAAATACTCTTGTCTGGAAGTTGCAACTGGCGTGATATCTCCTACATAAGGATCATCAATGTCAAGCTGAGTCATTCCAGCTCCTAATGCAAAATTAATCTGATTTTTAGGTCGAATAATCTTTTCTTCAAGTTCAATATCTACATCAACCAATTGAGCATCTAATTCACTAATTCTATTTTTTACTTCTATTCTAGAATCTATTAACCTAATATTATCAAGTCCAGCATTTAATTGATTTCTGCTTTGACGATCCTCTACAATAGATCTATTTTCTACTTTAGAATTTAAAGACGAAGTGATTCCTTCATCAGAACCACTTTTTGTATCAACGTGTTGCAACACTCCTACAATTTGAGTTTCATCATTTATTCCAACACCTGCAATTCTTGCATTCTTGTTAAAAACTAACTCACTTGCTTCTAACTTAATTTCACTTTCACTAAATGTCTTTGTAGGATTCTCTTCTGGTAAGTCGACTCTATAATAATAAGCTTTACTTTGGTTTGCCGCTGCGAAGGTAGATTCCTCAATAATTGATTCAACGGCACGAGTGTTTTCTCCTTTGCTCTGTATAGAAGATTCAACTTCGTGTTGCTTATCCGTTGTTTCAATATTTGATGTGCTGCTGGTGGAAGTGTCATCATGAAATGGCCAGTATATTGCAGTTGATAATAGAAGTAAGCCGATGGCTACAAAAAAGTACTTTGAATTAAAATTCCAAAAAATTAAACCTCTGCGCTTATCATCTAATTTATCTTCCATCATCTCCCATGCCTTAGAATCAAAAGGCAATTCTTCGTTTGATAAACGATCATTAAGTTCTCTATCGAACATGTTGATACTATCCTTCATTTCTTGATTGCTTTAAGAGTTCTTGTAATTGAGTACGGGCTGTTGACAAGTACCATTTTGATGTTCCTACAGAAATTTCAAGTTTTTCAGCAATTTCTTTATGTTTAAAACCGTCCAAAACGTACATAGAAAAAACAACCCTATGTGTATCAGGCAGTAATTGTATTTTGTCATAAATAAGCTCCAAGCCTAAATTTGACAATGCAGAATTTTCGACCACAATATCAGTTTGTGTCAATTCAACTTTACGTCCTGCTTTCTTGTAATGTTTTCTTGCGTGATCGAAAGTTGTATTGAGGACAATTTTGTAGATCCAAGCTCCAAGTTCACTCCTCGATTCATATTTATGTAGATTATTAAACACCTTGACAAAGGCATCATTAAGAACCTCGTAGGCTTCTTCCTTGGTTCGGGTATACCTGAGAGTAACCCCAGCCATTTTGCCAAAATAAATTTGATAAAGCTCTTTTTGGGCAACTCTGTTACCAGCAATAACGGCAGAGATGAGCTTTTGCTCTGCCTCTACCTTTATGCTTAAAGTTGGATCCAATGATTTGTTTTTTTGTTTGATAGCCAATTCCATAATGTCTGATTCTATTTATAACGTTGTCATTTGGAATAGAATGGTTGGCTGAAATTGGGTTATTTTTTCAAATAAATCTAAAAATACAATGAATTAGGGGGTAATGGATCGCGGATAAAGCGTAGAGCGCGGATTTTTTGCTTGGTGGCTCGGGCAGTGGATCGTGGATTTAACGGAATTTTTGGGTGTGGGTATGGCAATTAAGGGATGGTGGATTGTACGGATGATTTTGATACTTTGCTTGGGCAAAGTACTTGAATATCCGCACAATCCGCGACAGCATCCTAACTCTGTGATTCTGGAAGAGTATAGAAAAAGTGCTCTCCTATTATTTTTCCGTCTTTTACATTGTAAACGCATATTTCATCCATGTCAATAGGATGAGGAACACCCTTTATATTTACATTCATAAGCATTTCTATAGAAAAGAAGTTTTCTGCTACTAGAGGATCTGAAATTTTTGAAGAGTTTACTTTCTCTATCCTTGCTTCAAATTTTGCTCCTTTTTCAGCAATGGCTGGGAGGCCTTTTACGATGCGATTTTCAGCACCTTCTGGTTCTACTGACACGATTTCTGGTGAATACAATTCTTTGATCGTTTGTTCGTATTTTCCTTGTCGGCATAGTTCTACTAGTCTGTTTGCTACTTCTTGCGTTGTCATGTTTTTTCTTTTAAATGTGAATAAATGCAGGCTGCTTGCCTTCTATATCACAAATGTAGTATGAGCTTATGACAACAGTATGTCAGCATGTTTTGATCAACTATTATAATGTCGATAAATCTCTGTAGAAAGGGTTTTTAGACGTTCTTTTAATTGAATTGGTTCAATAACCGTGGCTTGATCTGCAAATTGTAAAAGCCATCGAGCAATGACCTCTAGTGATGAGTTTAGGAATTTCATGTGTACAGCATCTCCTTTTACTTCCTGCTCCACAAAACCAAAGTAAAATTTACGCCTTTCTGCAAATTTTACGAAGTCATTATTAAATGCAATCTCAATATTGTTAAACCGCTGTTCTTCTTTCCAAGAGTCATCTTGTTGATCAATGTATGTCTGCAAACTGATGTGCTTAGTTTCAAACCTCTCGTCAAGAACTTTAAGCTCTTCGATCCGGCTCAATTTAAACTGCCTGTAATCTTGCTTCGATTGACAGAATGCCACCAGATACCAATTATTGTATGTATGATAACATCCTATCGATTCTATCCTTCTTTGGGAAGCAGAGCCATCAGCTTTAATATATTTTATATCAAGTATCTGCTTGGAAGAAATACTTTGAAATACTTCTTGTAGGTGAGTTTTCTTGTCCCAGTTTTTATCATTTGAAATTGCGATTGAATCATCCAATACTTCCAACGATTGCTTTTCCGAGCTCCTCAAAATGGCTTTAATTTTTATCAAGGCATTGGAGTAATAATCTTGAGTCATCTGATCTGTCATCTTTCCGATAAACTTCTCAGCGGTAAGTAAAGCTGCCAGTTCTTCTTTACTAAACATTACTGGGGGCAAACGATAACCATCAAGAATTGAATACCCTATCCCAGGATCACCGATTATCGGCACACCTGCATTCTTCAAAGTATTTACATCTCTGTACACAGTTCGCAGACTAATATCAAAGCGATCAGATATAAATTTAGCGGTGAGTAGAGTTTTTGTCTGGAGTAGAATTAAAGTAGAGAATACTCTATCGAATTTATTCATGGTCACGGATTACGCAAGTGATACTATTTTTTTTGGTTTGT
>JAULCF011086778.1:0-15920 GCA_032361265.1 Devaleraea mollis
AATTATCTGGAAATATTCCAGCTGAGTTAGGTAATATACAAAGTTTAGAAGTCCTAAATTTAAGCGCTAATCAATTAACAGGTAACATTCCTGCTGAAATTGGAAATATTTCATCACTAGTAAGTTTAAATTTATATGATAATCAATTAACAGGTAGTATAACCTCGGTGATTGGGAATATGGATAATATTTTCTTTGCTAATTTAAATAGAAATAAATTTACAGGAGAAGTACCAAATTTTGCAGATTTTGCACCTCATGTTGCCTATATTTATTTAGAGGATAATCAGTTGACTTTTAAAGATATACTGCCAAATCTTGCAGCAAATTTTAGTCATATACAAAATAACGACCCGAATGGTCAATTTAGATATGCACCTCAAGCCAAAATAGGTGTAACGACCTCTTTCCTTTTCAACGCAGGAGATAGCTACACTTTTGATTTAGGCATAGACGAAGCCATCACGAATAACGTCTATAAATGGTATAAGAATGGCAATTTAGTACAAACAATTACAGGGAATAATAAACTAGTATTGAGTAATGTGACGACTAATGATATAGGCAATTATATTTGCGAAGTGACCAATACTGATGCACCAGACTTAACGCTTTATAGCACTACTTATACGTTAATAGAAAGTATTCCTGCCAATGATAATATTTGTGATGCACAATTTCTTAGAATGGGTACAAGCACGCAAGGTACTTTGATAGGCGCTGCTAGCCAGCCAAACGAACCAACCGTTACAGGGGGGGATTGTCAGAACAATTGGTGTGATTCAGATTTGAATGGTTCTGTTTGGTATGCTTTTATGGCGCCGTTGAATCCTTATGTGAATATTAAAACAATTGGTGCGGATACCAAAATAGCCTTGTATGAAGGTGTTAATTGCGGGGCGAGTAATTCTTTTGAAAATGCGACCTTAATTGCGGCAAATGATAATGTAGCTGGTCAATGTTGTAGTGGATTTATCAACTTAGCTTGTCTAACTGCTGGAAATTTTTATTTTATCCAAGTGGAACATTCTTACCCTGGTCAAGGAGATTTTGAAATCATTGTCAATCAAATGGCGAGTTGTGAATTACCTTGTGATTTAATATTAATATCTACTGACATCGAGCCAATGTCTTGCCCAGGAAGTAATGATGCGATTATTAGAACCTATGTGAATTCTCCTTCAGGACATCAAATAGTTTACGATGTATATGATGCTAATAGTCAATTAATCAAAACAGAATTAAGTGGAGATATTTTTGATTTGAGCGCAGGCACTTATACGGTTATTGCTCGTTCTTTAGACGATGCGAATTGTACACTAGATTTAGGTGATTTTGTAATAAGCAATGATGTAGATAATAATGCGCCCGAAGTTAACTGCATCAATGGAACTGAAAATGTAGCTTATGTTAGAGACCGTGGTGGTAATCCTTGGGGAGTTGATAGTTATTATAGAGAAATGGATACGGTTTTTACGACTAACTGGCAAGAGTTTGTTTATGAGCAAGTTAATCCACAATTATTATTTAGCGATGCCTATAATTTTATATATTTAGAAGGGAATGGTAACGTTGATGCCTTCAGGACATTTATGGAAACTAATCAACAATTGATTGAAGATTGGGTAGCTTTGGGGAATAGCCTATTGATTAATGCAGGTAGCTATGGTAATGAATTATATGACATTGGTTTTGGAGGCGTACAACTTAGCGGAAATGTTTCGATTAGTGAGGTGACCGCTACAAATCCAAACCATCCAATATTCACAGGCCCTAATTTACCTACAGCCACTTCTCTGACAGGAACGAGTTTCGGTCACGCAATTGTTTGTCCGCCTTCCATGAATGCGACGCCTTTATTAGAATCACCTAATGGGGATGATTTATTAGTAGAAGCGACCTGGGGGAACGGGAAGGTCTTTTTTGGAAGTATGACAGGGACTGCCTTTCATTATCCATCAGAAGAAGCCTTCAATGTCAAAACTAATATGCTAGCTTATTTAGTAGGAGAATCCATCCCTGCTGTGAATACGCCGATTCAATTGGCAATAGATGAAAATCAAACGGCCGCTACTTTAACCCCAGCGATGATTGATGCAGGCTCTTTTGATAATTGTGAACTAACCAATTTACAATCGAATCAAACCACCTTCGATTGTACTGAATTAGGGCTACAACAAGTTGTGTTATCTGGAACTGATGCTTCTGGTAATACGAGCACCTGTGCCACTTCTGTACTTGTTACGGACTTAAATGATAATTGCCCCGTTGTGGTAATTGATACCTTAGCAATCATAACAGAATGCCCTGCTGAGGCTACAGTCGGTCAAGAATTTACGGTTGATATTACGACACAGCATTTTGATAGCGTTATCGGCACAACTTTCTATATATGCTGGGATGCAGCTGTTTTAGAGTTTGTGGGAGTTACTAATCAAATTGATGGAGCTTGGATTTTTGCAGAGAATTTAACTGAAGAAGGTGCATTGATTCCTAGTTTTTTAACGCAAGATTTTACGGGGGGAACTGATTATCCTGACGGTACCGTATTGTTTAGTATTATTTTTTCTCCAAAATCTGCTGGTACAGCTGTGATAGAATATTGTGCCACTGACCCACGTCCTAGTTCTAATAATCCAGCTGATGTAGTCATCACCGCTAATGGAGGCACTGTAATAGATTTTCCGGATACTCCAGAAAATCAATGTGCTCCAATAATAATAACCGACCCTAATAATACCGCAGACTGTCAAAACGAATGGGTTATTAATGACAGCCCTATGGAAGCAGGCACGTATGCCGCAGCTACCACAATTACTTCAACGGGGACGATTTTAGAAGATACGACAGTTGTTTTTAAAGCAGGGCAGACGATTACGCTACAAGCAGGTTTCCATGCCCAAGCAGGCAGTGATTTTACCGCTCTAATTGAGGATTGTACGCCTAATAATACCTTAGAAGAAGTAGCTACTGCACGTACACAATCCATTGAGACAACGGTCATCAGTACCCCTACTGAATTGCAACTAAAAGCCTATCCGAATCCATTTAATGAAACAGCAACTGTAGATTATTATCTACCAATAACTGGTCAATCAAGGATTCAATTAATGGATTTTATGGGGAAAGCGGTGCAATTGATTCGTCCAATGCAAGAAACAGCGGCAGGTTGGCATCAAGCTCAATTAAATGCAGCAGACTTGGCTACAGGGACTTATTTTTTGGTGTTACAAAATGAAGGGGAGGTAAAAACGGTGCAGTTGATATTGGTGAACTAAAATAATGGATAGCAGTTAGTGGCAGAATTATTTTTAGCCACGGATATTTCGTTGTGTAAAAAAATAAAATAGGGCGACGGTTTACCACAGTTACCCTATTTTTGTTTTGAGAAAAGCATTTGTATTTTTCCTAACGAAGGCTAATTTTAAATTCGGACTACCAATCAGTCTAGGGTATGGCTTTAATCTGATATACATTTATTCATGACTAACCCAGAATGGGTTAAACGTCAATAACCCCGTATGAAATGCGGGGATTTGGTAGATTGTACACTATTCCCCAACTCTGAAAAAGTTGAACAAAAGAAAATTATTGTTCAACTCTTTCAGAGTTGTAAAACCATCAAATATTACGCTACCCCCGCATTTCATACGGGGTTATTTTTGTTCAATCCTTTCAGGATTTTTCTACATCAAATTAAAGCCACATCCACGAGTCTAGTGTTGTGAAAATTTGATTATCAGTAAAATAAATGAATTGGGTGAATTGTTGGTTACTAACTAAAACTTTGCGTCTTCTCGTCTTTGCGTGCGTTATAAAATTACAAACTTAGCCTGATAGCCTAAATTAGATAAAAGAATCCACCATTCTATTGCCAAATTAGTATTTTTATCCTAATTTTCCCTCCTAGTAATTTATCACTAAAATTCATAACTAAATTATATGTCTTACGAAACATTCAAAGTTGAAATCATTAACCATGTGGCGCATGTAGCCATTAATCGACCCACTAAAGCCAATTCTTTAAACAAGCAGGCTTGGGCGGATATGAAAGCTATTTTTGAGGCAGCCGATAAAAATCCAGAAATTCGGTGCATTATATTAAGTGGCGAAGGCAAACATTTCTGTGCAGGGATAGATTTGTCGATGTTAATGGATATTACAGGCTTAGATAAATTTAAGTGCGAAGCCAGAAAAAGAGAAAAATTTATTGAGGATTTAGAATATTTACAAAGCTGTATTACCGCCATTGAAAAATGTAGAAAACCTGTGATTGCAGCGATTCAAAAAGCCTGTGTAGGTGGTGGAGTAGACGTAGTAACAGCTTGCGATATGCGCTATGCGACGGAAGATGCTTATTTCTGTGTGAAAGAAGTGGACATGGGTTTAGTAGCAGATGTTGGAACGATGCAGCGATTGCCAAAAATAATTTCCTATGGGATGGCTTGTGAAATGGCTTATACAGGTAGAAATGTTATGGGGCAAGAAGCAGAAAAAATTGGCTTAGTCAATCGTTGTTATACCGATAAAGCAGCCATGATGGAAGATGTGATAAAAATGGCGGAGAATATAGCGGGGAAATCCCCTGTCGTCATTCGAGGCTCCAAGCAAATTTTACAATATACGAGAGACCATTCAGTAGAAGAAAGTTTAAAGCACATGCGCGTTTGGAATGCAGCGATGATTTTCTCTACGGATATACAAGAAGCGTTTGCTTCGAGCATGCAAAAGCGAAAGCCTGTTTATGAAGGCTAGTTTTAAATCCGTTGGGAGATTAATCCGCTGGGGAAAAAAGAAATACCCAACGGATTGATTACCCAACGGATTTTACTTTTATAAAAATGTCAATTTTATACCTTTTAAAATGGCACAAAATATCCTTTCCTAATAAAACCTATTGCTAAATACTTTGAGCAAATCGTTTTATTTTTTACCTTTCCTATTTGACAAGTATTATTAAAGTAACACAACTCTGTGAGTTGTGCTGTTGTTATTGAGTTGACATGTTCTACTCCAGCTAGAAACCTAAGCGATAGAAATATCCGTTAGTATATAATCCGCTGGGAAAAACATCGGTATCAAAATCGCTGCAACTCAGGCGTTAAATAATTGACCAACGGCAATTCAATCATTTTACCTGTTACTGCCAACCAATCCAAATAAGATTGATAGATTTTTTCTTCTATTTGATGTAAGCGTAAATTTTTTCTTAATAAATAAGCGCGGAGTTTTAAAGAAAGTAATTCGTAATTAGCTGTATTTTTGACGATGGAACCTTGAGTCATTTTCTCCTGAGAAACAATAAGATTGGTGGTGAGTTGTTCATATTTTTCTAACCAGTTGGCTAAATCTCGCAATAAATTTTTTCGCTCCTTTTCTAAAAAGTAATTAGCCTCTCCCCAATCATTTTCTGTGGCGATTCTATCTAATTCTAATTTATTTTTTTTTAAAATATTATTACCTTTAGTCGGCAAATAAAAAGCAAAGGCGAGACTAAAAGTTTCCCTAAAGGGCGTAAAAGAATTTGAACCACCATATCGAAATTGGGCAAAATTTAACCATTTTTTTTGTTTAGCAGTCTCTACCGCTAATTCTTTTTCTACTAGATTAATTTTATTTTCTAATAAAGCCAAATCTGGATTGATAATGGGTTCGATAGGGTTAATCTCCTCCATTCGTTTTTTTAAATCATGAATGGTGATAAAATCAGTAGTTAGCATTTCAAAGGTGGTTTTATCCCCTAAAAAATACTTGGTTTTTCGAATAGCTCTACCAATTTCTTGTTCGTAATCAAATAAATCTAGGGAAATATTTTCTCCTGCTTCTTCTGCATCCATCATGTTGTCGAAATCTCCATCCTGTTCATAAGCAGCGGACAATTGCTGGTAGACCATTTCTAAATCCAGCATTAATTGCTTTCTTTGTTGAGCAAATAATAAAGTTAGACAAGTATTATAGCGTTGTTGGACACCTTTTAATAGAACTTTGCGAGTAGCTTCTTGATGAAATTGTATGGTAGAAAAGTGGAGTTGTCGTTGGCTAGTGCGTTCTTTCCGACTATTAGGGCGAATCCTAAAAGAAATACGTTGTTCCGTTAAGTCTAAATCATGCGTCTGGGTACGAAACTCCCAGCGATTGATAAGTGGTAATTCGTGGGGAGTATTTTTTAGGAAATCTAATTTGCGTTCTTGTAATTGAAATTGAGGTTGACTTTTCGCTGTACCTAAAATCTGTCCAGTCGTAACCAGACGCTGACCCTGACTGGAGTAGGGAAAAGCACACAAAATGAAAAGTAGTACTAAAAACCTCATTAACTTGTTTGAATGTTTAATAGGAAACCTGAAGTTGCTGAAATTTCCTTTACCATTCCTTATCCCACTAAAAGTATGCCTGTTATGTAGATTGCTATTTTTTTACCAATAAAAGGTTATTAATAACATTAATTAAAAAGATTTACCAATAAAAGTAGTCCCGTATCTAAGTCACGATTTTTTTCTATTAAGGGGTGGTAGCTTTTTAGAGTTGCTAAATTGAGTAGATTTTTAATCTTATCTATCTATTTTATAAATTGAAATAGTAAATAACCCTGTCACATTTTTTGCGAATGTAAACGGAACTAAATTGATTAATGGAGTATATTTGTTCTAGAATTAAAGGCTATTTTAAAAAAAAATACTAAAAAGTTGTTATTACTTTTCCCCATTTACAACTAACTTTCCGAGAATCTAACTTTCAAAGAGAATCATTAAACCACAATATCCCCTCTAATTTATTCGTAAATAAAGAATAAATAACTACCTCCTTCAACAGATAATGATTGATAAATAAAAAAGGTTTGACTATAGACAAAATGTTTCCCCTATCTAACTAACTCCTTGATTGTGTTTTGGTAATTAACATGTTGTTTTCCTCCAATTCTATTTAGTCACACCATTCTTTTTAAACTATTAAATATAATATATTTGACGATGTATCAAAATGGTTGTTTTTGTTTTAGGCAGAGACGGTAAAAGTTAATAATTTAATTTATTACTTTACGCGATAGCTTTGTAAAAAATTACAAAAAACAAAATTTTAGACGCTGACTAGTGTTTGACATTTAATCTTACAGATTCTTTGTGAGCAATAACCATTGTTAGATAATCAACAAACAGAAAACGGATAAAGTAGTAATTGCAAGTCAACGACTATTATTCAATCTAATCCGTTAGTATCTAACATGTTATTTTTTAATGTATTATGAAATGTTAAGCCATTTAATTAGTTGTACTTAGTAAATAGTATTGGTCAACTAAATGTATAAACTAAGATAAAAGTATCTAAGTTTGGAGCAAAAGTCCTGTGAAAAGTATGCTTAACGATAGGACAAATGAAAAAATTGGACTAGTATAATACCTAAGTCTATTATAAATGAAGGTTTTAGTGTTTCTCTTAAACTAGAATCTACTACTATTTTCCATACTAGTACTTTTGTTTCCTATTAAGAGATTAAACTTTTACTAAGAGACAGACTTTTATTTTGGGATGATTTAACAATAAAATTACTTACTATATAGGTGACTATTTTATCTTTGCTGTGTCATTGTTTGTGCTATCATTAATAGTCATTAAAACAATCATACACCATTCAATACGATAGGTAGACTATTGATGAAAAAGGGAAGTCCCCATAAATACAAGGTAGATAATTTTAATTGAATTAATAATCTTTATCGTAGTACTCGAAAATTAATTAAATCCATTTTGAGTTGGAATTGGATAAACCATCCAGCTTAAAATTTTTCAACAAAGCAAGAATAGTCTTTACCATACTTTTGTCCCAGCTTTAATAGCTGGGACTTTTCTTCTCCTTAAGCCGAAAAAAAGGTAAGTTTTCCTAAATTTCCACCATGCCTAGCTTCAAAAGGGCAGGCATAGATTTTGGGGCGATATGCTTAATGTTTAAAAATAATGCAGTAGTCTTAGTTATTAAATAAAATCAAAAAAGATAAATAAATAATATTGGATTAAAAAGCATCCAAAATTAAATTGAAGCCGAGAACTTAATAGTTTTCGGTTTTTTTTATGGAATATTTTGATGCTTTGGTAATTTTTGCATTTTATAACATTGTTGACTAAAATGGGTGCATCTCAAAACATCGTTCGTAGTTTGGACATTCTTGTAGGAGTGTAACTCTAAAGGGTAAAAGTCTATTGTTAACATCTTGGCTTTTAAAACGATTATGCTAGTGGATAGATTTGATTAATGTTAGAATCAACCAGATTCGTGCTATGATAAAACGATGATTGAATGCTATTTACTAGGAGATTTGGAAGGATAATTATAGAGAAAATAGAACCTACCCATCTTGCAGATTTATTTTGCCCTTCTTTCCCAATAGCTATCGAGATTACTGAAAGTTGCGGTATGCAGCCCCTCTGAAAGCGGGTCACGAGCTTACGCTCATTCTTGTTTTTAGCGCCTTAAATAAGCGCAAACTAAAACCACCATTTGGGTACCTTATTTATTTAATACGCTCTTAATCTCAATTATTTAGTCGATTTAATCAACAGGTTTATGCTCATTTATTACCAATTATCGACTAAATCTGGTGCAACAACGAAAAAGGTGTTGAAATCAAAAACATTTTAGCAAGAGAGTGTACCCTTTCTAGCTTTTTTTATGATTAAATTCAAGGATTTTATGAAAATAATGATGATTTTACTTACTGACGTTTTGTCACAAAACATAAATTTTGATTTATGTTAAGATGGGTATAGGATTAGTATATAAGTTAATTAATGGTTGAAATTGATTTTGAGAGGTGATTTAAGTATCATAAAATAATAACAAGATAATTGTAAAGCAAGTGTTGTGTTTGTAATCTATGTCACATAATTTAATTTAACCAGATTTCTTCTTTCTTAGAAAGCACTATTTTTGTATAAGAAATAATCCGTTCTTCATTATAGAATATAATCCTTAACCCCTTTCTACAACGGTTTATTAATCTATCAAGAATCATTAAAAAATAAGGCTAATTTAATTTCTCCTCCCATTGAATTTAATAATTATTCAATAGATACCCCTTTTGGAAAAGCTAAAAGTAAATTAATCTAAAGATAGTGATTCTCTCTCTCACAGTTTTCTCTATTATCTTATCGATTTCTACTTTCCTGTTAATTTCCATGTCAAATTTATCCCCTCAGTAAAATAAAAAAAGCTAGGATGTTTTATCCTAGCTTGAAGCATAAGTCCTGCAAGAGGACTCTTTTCGATATAAAAAAAACTGCTAAAATAGTACCAACTATTCTAGCAACACTTCTTGGTATGGATTTTAGTTAAATAATAGCTAGATTTATCACTTTTTTAGTGGTTTTCTATGTTTTATTTCAAAATCTATTACCACATATCTCTTGCGGACTTACGGCTTTACAAATTGATTTTTTAAGAAATTGTAAACTGTAATCGCCATGCAACAACGTGCTACCAGATGGAATAGCCTAAAGTATGCTATTCGCTCTTTATTTCCACGCTTGGAAAAAATGCCTGTTCATTTTCTTAAACAGCGCCTATTATTCAAAATAACTACCTGTTTCCTATTTGCTCATTTGAATATTTATACGGTTCAAGCAAGCAATGAACTACCTTTTGATAAGATTGAAGCGGCTTGTCCTGCAACGGATTATAATGTTGTGCAACCGAAAATGGTTGGTGGATACCTCGTTATCAGGATATTACCAATAAAATAGTATAAAATTCTTACTACTGGACATTTTCTAGGACACAGAGCGCACAAAGAAGACACGGAGTACACAAAGTGAAGATTATTAGTAATTTATAACTCTGTGGTCTCTGTGTCTCCTTCGTGTACTCTGTGTCCAAAAGCATTTTGTCCAGTAGTAAGATTAAAATTCCCATTTCCATCGGTTGCTGTATAGATGGAAAATGTATAACACAAGCAGGCGAGTTAAAAATCACACCAGTATTGTATATCCAGTGTACAATGCTACCAGATTTCCCTTGCCTATAATTTACCTTAAACTCATTTTTTAATGCCCCCAAGTGTAACTAATATTCCTGTTCCCATGGATTCAATCTCTACAAAAAAAAATCGCATTATGCCTATTAAAAAATTTTATGCTATTCGTATTGCTAGATTATGCAATAGAGGTAGTCTTTTAATTTTATTAAGCTGCTTTTTATGCCTTCCTTTAGATGTATTTTCTTTAGCTAATAAAGATGACTTGTCAAATAGAAAGTATAATTATTTTCAAAAGACATTTGTTCAACTAATTCAAGAGGTAGAAAATTTACGAAAGGAAGCGCAGGTTTATAGTGATTTTGATTTTGATAAATGGATAGCATCGATAGCGACTGAAACAGCAAATAATTCATTAATGACCGCCTGTGGAGGTGCACCCAATGAAATTGGAGGTGCCGTATGGGAAGACTGGAATTATGATGGCGCAAAAGATGGACTGGAGACGCAAAGAGTAGCAGGAATAAAAGTATATGCTTCTGACTGCGATGGTATGGTTGATTCTACAGTTACCGATATCAATGGACAATATACTTTTACAGGATTGACGATTGATGTGGAACACACTTATCGTATTGAATTTGTTATTCCGCCTGATCTCAATCATCTGACGCCTACTATGATGGGCACACATAATGGTTCAAATGTTCAACTGGTCAGTACTGCTTCTTGTAGTATTGATTTTGGTGTTGCGGAACCTACCGACTATTGTCAGGAGAATCCACAGATGATTACGACCTGTTTTATTTCTGGTTGGTATAATAGTTATCCGAATGAAGAT
The DNA here is from genome assembly GCA_032361265.1 of Devaleraea mollis. Taxonomy (NCBI): domain Eukaryota; phylum Rhodophyta; class Florideophyceae; order Palmariales; family Palmariaceae; genus Devaleraea; species Devaleraea mollis. The sequence goes on from JAULCF011086778.1 coordinate 10,804, forward strand.
GTATTGGTGTCTTGGCTGTATAATGAAGATGGTACCGTAAATCCTAGTAAAAAATCGGAAGCAGACGCTAAAGATATGGGGGCGTGTTTTGGGGTGTCTTATCATAGAAATAGCCAAACGGTATTTTTAACAGCCTTCAAAAAACGCCATTCGAGTTTTGGTCCAAATGGCCCTGGCGCTATTTATAAGAAGGATTTAAAAACGGGGACGGTGGACGTATTTGCAGATTTAAATAATATTTTATCAGGCAATCCTTTTGGTTCTTCGACCCTCAATCAATCCAATAATTGGGAATGTGATGGTGCTGCTTGGGATGAAGTTGGTAAAATGTCCTTTGGTGATATTGATGTATCTAAAGATGATAGAACTTTATACACGGTAAATTTAGCGGACCGAAAATTATATGCGATTGATATTTCAGGTTTTCCAGCAACACCTACCGCTAGTGATGTAACGACTTATACCATTCCTATTTTACCTCAAGTTGGCGGAGGACACAATCAGGGTGTTTCTGACCCGAATCCTACCGTTAATATGCGTCCTTTTGCAGTAGCTTACAAAGAAGGGAAAGTTTTTATCGGCGTTACTTATACAGGCGAATCTAGCGGAAGTACAAATGATATGTATAGTTATGTATATAGTTTTGATGAGGATACGAAGACCTTTGATACCACACCAGTTTTAGCATTTGCTTTAGATTACCCAAGAGGCTGTGCAGTAGTAGGTTGTGCGAATAATGATGGAGATGCAGAATGGAATGCGTGGTCGCCAACATGGCAATTTAAGACGACTTCTTTTTGGTCAGCACAACAAAATGCAGGAGAAGTTATTTATCCACAACCTTGGTTAACCGATATAGAATTTACAGATAATGGAGAAATGGTTTTAGGGTTAAGAGACCGTTTTGGAGACCAATCTGGCTTCTTTATGCCTAATACAAATTGTAGTGGTGGATTATATGCAGGAGATAGTTCAGGTGATTTATTGATGGCTTGTAGCTCAGGTGCAAACTCATGGACGATTGAAAATAATGCTAGTTGTGGTTCTTTAGGACCAACTGCTGGGGCTAATACACAAGATGGACCTGGCGGAGGAGAATTTTTCTGGGGAGATCAGTTAGTAGAATCAGGTGTTTCTTGGGCACCCCAAGCTACGCACGAAGAATTAAGTTTAGGAGGATTAGTCGTTTTGAGAGGGAAAGGAGAAGTTGGACAAACCATATATGATCCATTTTCCATTTTTGAAGGAGGTTTTGCCACGTACAGCTTAACCGATGGTTCAAGGTCTAGAAGAGTGCGTATTTACCAAAACGACCCTAATGTTGGTAATACGGGGGGAATCCCATTCGCAAAAGGTGGCGGTTTAGGAGATGTAGAAGCCTTATGTAATCCAGCACCTTTAGAAATTGGAAATTTAGTTTGGATAGATGAGAACAGAAATGGTATTCAAGAAGCATGTGAAGCGGGTCTTCCAAATGTAAAAGTGGCTTTATACAATACAAGTGGAACTTTAGTCGGCATAACGACTACTAATACAAACGGTAATTATGTCTTTAATTTGAATAATGTAGACATTACTGGCGTAGCAGTAGGAACGGGTGCGGCTAGTAGTAGTTATACTGGACCAGATTATAATAGCACTTACTATGTGGTCTTTGGTACAGATGGTTCAACTATGCAATTTGCTGATAATTCCTTGAATATTAATGGGCAGAATTTTTTATTGTCTGCTAGTAACCAAGGATTAGCACCGAATAATTTATTGAATAATAATGATGCGATTCTTTCAGACGGGACGCAAGCAGGAGGTGTTTTTAATGACAAACCTTTTACCACCGTTAATACAGGAGATTTTGGAGAAGTAGACCATAATTACGATGCAGGTTTTTACTGTTTAAATTTATCAAATTTAGTAGTTACTCTTTCTGGAACTTCAACTGTACCTGATAGTATTTGTTTTGATGTGGCATTAGGTGCTTCTATGACGCACGAAGCAGGAATGGGTGATTTGGCATTATATTTTAGTGAAGATACCACTTTAACCGCAGCTACTTTATATAATTTTGCCAATCATACTACCAATAATATTATCGAACTTATAGGAACAATTGCTCCTGATAATGCGACCATAACCACTACAAATACAACTAACTTTACCTTACCAGATAGTGTTGGTTTTGGGGCAATTTATACCATTTTAGCGAATGGCAATAATAGTATTAATTATAGTGTTTGTGAGCAGTTAGCAAAACAAATTATTTATATCCATTCAGCACCAACCGTTAATATTACAGGAGGTTCAGTTACTTGTGCTACTTCTTTACAATTAGCGGTTACGACCGATGCTACAAGTGCCGCTTATCATTGGAGTACGTCTGATGGTAATATTGTTACTGGTGCTAATACGGCCACTCCAATTGTTGATTTAGCAGGAACTTATAAAGTTATTATTACCAATACAATAACTTCTTGTATCGACTCGGGGGAAGTAGTGGTAACAGGTCCAGTTGCTTGTGTAGCCGTTGGTAATTTCATCTGGGAAGATGATAATAATAATGGACGACCAGATGCAGGAGAAGCTGGTATAGAAGGGGTAAAAGTGTCCTTGTATCAAGATGTTGATATGGATGGAGAGCCTGATGGACTGGCTATTGCTAAAGATACGACAAATGCAGAAGGGTATTATCTATTTAGTTCGTTGGATATAGGAAAGTACCTAATCGGTGTGGATTCAATGAATTTTGCCTCAAACCAACCTTTGTCAGGGATGATTAGCTCTTATATCACAGAACTAACCACTAATACCAATTATGATACAACCGATAATGGCATCAATGCTTTTTATATTCCAACTACGAATAAAGATATTTTAAGTAGTACTATTCACCTGACAGGCGGAACTGAACCAACTGGGGAAGCAGAAGGAACAGGTGGCAATGGTGGCATTGTAGATGCCAATAATAATTTAACGATTGACTTTGGCTTTTTTACAGATTGTGATGGAGATGGTGTTTCTGATGCGATAGAAGGGGCAATGGATAATGATGAAGATAATGTTGCAGATGCATGTGATTATGACCCGTCGGGTTATATTTATTGTGAATCAACGGGGGATTTAGTACCAGGTGCTACGATTAGTTTAGCATCAGCACCAGCAGGAGGTACGATTAATATGATTCATGATGGTTCAACTGGTTATTATCAATTTTTTACCAATGGAGTCGGAGGCGTTTACGAATTTCAAATTAGTTTACCACCTGGATTTACCCTCAGTACGGACCGAGAGGTAGAAATAGGAAATGGTACAGATAATGCCTTAGACCCAACACCAGGGTCAGCGGATAACCCATCAAGTGCTAATCCATTAATTTTAGGAACAGGAGATAAAGATGGCGGTGATGTAGAATTAGGGGATTTTAGTGAGGGTAATAATCCTTATTATTTTAAAGTTGATTTAGCTTTTGGAGACCCATTTATATTTAACAATAACATACCTGTAATTTGTACTTGTGAGTATGCCCTTTCTTATACTATTGCGAATTGTACAGAAACAAGTACCAATAATTTTGAAGCAACGATAGATGCTCAAGTAGATTATGTCGGGGTAAGTGTACCCGATAGCATTGTTTGGGTGTATGGGGGGCAAATTATAGCTAAAGAAGAAATTACTTCAGGGACTGGTTCAGAAAATATCCAATTTAATATTCCTGTCGATGGGAATACCACTCAATTAATTAGCTATTTAGTGTCTACAGGATATTGTAATGATACGATGGCGATTAAATCGCCAGCACCCTTTCCTGCTGCAAATGCCACCTTGGATTGTTCTAATGCTATTTCTGGTACGGTCTTTAAAGATAAGAACATAGATGGTCAAAATAATGACAATAATGGCGGTATACAAGGAATGAAAGTAGTCGCCTACGATTGTAATAATAATCCGATTGATTCGGCTTATACGGATACAGAAGGAGAATATACGCTTACAAATACGACCGCTGGAGTAGAATATAGAATTGAATTTGAGTTAAGCGATGCGATTCTTTGTGATTATGCACCAACACAGTTAAATACGACGAATACCGAAGTTCAATTTGCTCAAGTAGGCGATTGTGTCAACTTAGGTTTATTTGATTTGGAGGATTGTTATTATGGCGAATACACCTTAGGTCAAGTGGGAACAAGTGGTACCTTATTTGGCCCTGGTATGGCATTTGCTTCTTGTGGAACTTTTGTTTCTTTAGACCCAAGCGAACGTTATACTTTTGGTTTATTTAGTGTAAGGGAATTAGCTTTTGCTAATGACCGTCCATTAACGAATCCGCCATCTTGGCATCACCCATCTTGGAATATAGATTCTATTGGAAATATTTGGGGAATTGCCCATGATGAAGACCGAAACATCTATGCAACGGCTTCTACTCATTATGGAGCGGGGTATGGATATGCTGGACAAAGGTCCGTTATTAAATTTGGCGCGATTGGTGGTGGCGAAAATGATTTAGGGGCAGCTGGAACGATTTATAAAATTGATGCAATAACGGGACAAGCAAGTGTATTGGCACAATTGCCACAACAAGCATCAACAGTCAATCACTTAAATTGTGAAGGGGGAGAAACCGCTAATAGAAATACAGGACCTGGATTAGGTAGTGTGACGTATGATACCCTTCATAAGCAATTATTTGTATCCAATTTTGAAGATGGAAAAATATATAGAGTAGATTTAGGGGGGAATATCTTAAGTACTTTTGACCCCTTTGCTGCCGATAATGGCAGCGCAGGAATGAGTACTGATAAAAAGCCTTACGGTATGGTGATGGCACCAGACTTTTCAAGGTTATTCTTTGGTACCCATAACCGAGATTTAAGCCCTGAATTATATGCTATAAATATTGATGCCAACGGAGATTTTTCTGGTTCAGAGGTTTTCCAAAGAACACTACCAGGAAATGGACTAGTTGGCGGTGGATTTGTAGGAGGAAACTGGGTAGCTGTTTCTGATTTAAACTTCACACCAGATGGTTTATTGGTAGCAGGTATTCGTACAGGTTGTAAGAATAGTTATTTTACTTCTCATAATCACGGGGGTACTTTCTATATCCTAGAAGCTGCGGA
>JAULCF011087889.1:0-15911 GCA_032361265.1 Devaleraea mollis
TAATCTCTAATGCCCCATAAATATTACCAGAAAAGCCTCCTTTTAACGTCATAGATGCTGCATCTCTTTCCCAATTAGCTGCGGAATCGAACCTATTCATCATGGCTACTAACTCCTGAATATCTTGGAATTCACCAGTGTAAATCGAATCATTTAATTCCCAGCGGTCCAATCGATAAGGGCCAGCTAAACCTTGTCCAGGTAAAGTAAAATACAGATAAGTTAACATCGTATCAATCGCACATCCCGCCAAACCTCCAGTATAATTCATCCCATTATCTAAGAAATCTAATTTCATTAAGGTAGTTAATGGAATATCTAAACACACAGATCCCATAGCCGTACAAGTCGATGCCATAGTTGTATAATTTTTTTCCGTAAAAAGGGCTAGGCTACAAGCACAATCTACCGCTGATAAATCTACCGCCGTAAAAATTTTTTCGCACCCGATTTCATTATCTCTTACGGTAATGGTATAAGTTCCTTCCCCAAGATTACCAATTGAAAAAGCAGTTTGAAATTCCCCACCATTAATACTTACGCCATAATTCCCTGAACCACCATTGAAAGCCAATTCTATTCGCCCATCTAGAGAATCACAGGTAGGAAGTGTCAAGAAAGATTGTAAGGTAATCGAGTCGCAATTAGGACAAGGATTCGATACTACCGTTATTATTTCTGTCCCATTTTTCTCGCATTCATAGTCTACATCTTGTATCTTAATTCTATAATTCCCTGCTGGTAAGTCTAAAAAGTTTGGCGAATTTTGAAAAATACTATCCTCATTAAGACCGTATAAATAGTTTCCGCTTCCTCCTGAAACTATTATATTGATTGCGCCTGTGGCCGTATCACAACCTGAATTAATGCTTGTATAATTAATGAGTAAGTCTTCGCAATTTCTACAATTCTCTTCTATTAATTCCGAAACTTGGTTAGGTCCCTTTTCACAATTGGAAACAGTATCTCTTACTAATACCTCATAAGTACCAGCCGCCAAACTATCAAAAATATTGCTTGTTTGATAGGTCGCTCCAGCATTAATACTATATAAATAATCGCCACTTCCACCACTTACATTGATAGAAATAAGTCCATTTAAACTATCACAACCTGGATGATTTACTACTGATTCAACGTTGATAAAATCAATTGGAGATTGAGGCGCAAAAGAAATAGGTGGATAACTTGACGGACAAGAATCGTCTTCATTTCTAACCATAATATGGTAAAACCCACTAGGTACATCCATAAAGACAAAATTGGACTGAAATGTCCTGCCACTATCAATACTATATTCCAGCATCCCCAATCCTCCTTCTGTCAAAATCTTTAGCATGCCACCTTTTCCACATTCCATGGCGTTTGCCATGACAATCCCTCGAATGCTTGGCGAACCATCTGCTTGTAGTTTAGCTAAAATAAAAGAAGAAAATTTCCGCTCCGCATCTCTAACTAAAAGAATATAAGTACCTATGCCGAGATTGGTAAAACTACTGTCTGATTGGAAAGAAGCGCCTCCATTAATACTATACTCAAAAGGCGCAATTCCATTAAGTGGTGTAATAAAAATAGCCCCATCTAATTGGTTACAAGCAGAAGGGTCTTCTATTTGATAATCAATATCAATCATCCCACTCTGTGCGGATATCATGTTCAGGCTAAATAATAAAAAAAAGAAAGTTGTACAGTGTTTCACAATAGCTTTCAATAGCATTTTTTAAAATTTAAAAGGATAATAGCTGAAAAATCAGAAAAAACATAGTGGTCACCTTCCCTCAGTGCTCTTTTAATACGCAGCGCTGCTGGTAAAAAAGAAATCTAAAGCAAGCTGTTAAAAAACCATTTGCTTTTTACATTGTCATTAAAAAGATAAATTTGTATCCATCCATTAAAGGCTTAACGGAGACAAATTTAAATTCACCTTCATCCTATTGGTACTACAAGTTATGTAGGTCAAAAAACTCAATTTTGCTTATCAGGAAAGGCAGGGAATCAATCAGAAATTTGATTTATCAGGGAATAAGTATCCCAAATCTCAGTTAACCAATTTAGCGGTTCATTATCAGTGTAATAAGCAGTGAAAGATGGGTCAAATTTGTGATTGTAGATTACTGAAACATTTGTACAACAGTGATTTTTTCAAAAAAACACCCTGTCAAAAGTCTGTTGACAATAGATTAATAATTGAAAATGCTAAATTGTTTAATACTGATAATCAAGCTTTCGTCTTAAGATACCTTGCATATTATTAAGAATTTTTAAATTATAAGGGGAGATAATTCAATATTCTTTGGTCTAAAAGTCGTTAATTTCTAGCTTTAAAGTTATTTTTCCCAATATCCTTTGTGACAGGTCATTTTTTTATTTTAATCCATTAAATTAAAGCTATCTCTATAGCAAATAAATAACTATTCTTATAGAATTATTAACCCACTATTTACATATTTATATTTAATTAAATTATTTTATTTTATTTATAAAAAAAACAATTTGTGACAATAATTCGCAAGTGTTTTTTTGACAAATTGACACCTAATAGCATTTCTTAATATATCTACTTGAATCGAAATGCTTGTCTAAAATATTGACAACTATTCAAGGCTTAAAAAATTGGGAAAGCATTATTTTTTTTATAATTTCGTGATTACAAAATATTTTAACTTTATGTTTTGTCATTCACCAAAGGTAATTTCTATTCACGGCTAGATTCCAGCAGCATAAAATCATTTAAGGAAACTCAATGATTTTAATTTGCGCCAATAATATTGTGGCCTAGCCCTTAGATTAAAAAGAGAAATAGCAGTATTTGGTCAGCAATTGGTAACATTATCACCTCAATTTGGTATCAATAAAATTAAAACTAATAGTGTTTTTTTTGATGGTCAAATCGTGGGAAAGAATACTACTAAACGCAGCATTCTTTTAGGCTATTGATTGGGTAGCAGCTACCAAATAATCAAATCATTCAGTTATGTACTCAGAAGTAAGACGAATCCGTTCCTTAATAAAAAGTTGCTATAATGGCCCAGCATGGCATGGTCCTGCCGTCTTAGAAACAATAAAAATTATTGATCCTGCTATTATTGGAAAACGTATCAATGATAGTCATAATATTATTGAGCTAGTGAACCATATCGCTTCTTGGAAACTATTCATTATCAAAAAACTCGAAGGTGACCCAGATTTTGATGTAGTAGGCCCTATCAATTTTACTCGAATTGATACCCCCACCGAAGCAGATTGGACAGCCGCTCAAAAACGCTTACAAGAAATCCATGATCATTTAATGGATAAATTAAAATATACAGAAGACTCTGTATTACTAGAAGGTGTACCAGGACGGTCTTATAATTTTTTCTTCCTATTGACTGGAATTGTTAATCATAGTTTGTATCATTTAGGACAGATAAAGTTATTGATGAAATTGGATTAATATAGCGGAGAAAAAATAGCCTTTTAGTCCTGCAGGAAAAATAATTGGAACAATTATAATCCGTTGGATTAATAAATCTGTGGGGAATTAAATACAAAATTTTATCCATTCCTTAAGGAGATAATATTGCCCATTTAAGCTAGATTCTATCTCCTCAACTCTTTCATCTTATCCGTTCAGTACCTCAAAAAAACTAATTTGAATCTCAACTCCTTTTTCTGAGTAGTCGTAGAATTTTCTTTTCGTCTAAAAGTCATTCATTTTTATCTATTTTATGCGGTGCTATTAAAAAAGAATGCTTTTCTTTGAAGTCGTTACTACTATTACAATTGTGACTCAAGACACAACTAGTTAATCATTTAAGCCCTAAACCACTTCCACTCAACTTATCAAATGCCGAATTCACGAAAAGAAAATATCAGGAATAAAATATATGACTTTTTTTCTAAAAGAATTGTTTACCATAGTATTTTTTGGATACTAGGATTTCTGATTCTATTCTCTTTTGAAAGTTTCACCCATTCTATTCTCTTCCATGTCACCAATGCCATATTGCGAACGCTTATTATTGGTGGGATGATTTATTATAATTATTATTATTTAATTGCCAATTACCTAACAAAAGACCGTTTCTTTATTTATTGCTGTTTATTAATACTTTCCGTCATTATCATTACTCCTTTAAGTAACATTTTATTCTTTTTTAAATATTCAGAATTCCCAAGAGACCAACATTATTTAGCCGCTCATCAGCATACTTTTTTTCTAATCAATATGATTATTGTTGGGTCCTCTACCATTGTTAAAATTATCTCTGACTGGGTCAAACATCAAAGAGAAAGAACGGATTTACAGACGCAAACAATGCAATCAGAATTGCGATTTTTAAAATCTCAAATCAATCCGCATTTTTTGTTTAATACCTTAAATAATTTATATGCACTTACCCTTAAAAAATCCGATAAAGCCCCAGAAATAGTTATTAAATTATCTGAAATGATGCGGTACATGTTGTATGAATGCAATGAAAAACGAGTGCCTTTATCTAAAGAAGTTAATTATATCCAGAATTACTTGGACTTGGAAGCATTGAGGCAAGGGAAGGAAGTAGAAATAAATTTCGACGTTTATGGGGAAGTCGTTAGTCAAACAATTGCCCCTTTGATGTTTATTCCTTTTTTAGAAAATAGCTTTAAACACGGTCTGAATCATCATATTAATCAAGGATATGTAGATATTCGATTAGATGTAGACCAACAAATGGTCCGATTACGGATTGAAAATAGTAAACCAGATTCTGTGCCGCTGCCTGAACATCCTCGAAGTGGTGGAATTGGCTTAGTTAATGTCCGTCGTCGATTAAATATTTTGTATCCAGAACATTATGATTTAAAAATAGAGAATGAACCAAATTCCTATTCAGTCGATTTAAAAATTGATTTGAATTGAGGTGACTCGGGCTGGAAGCCCAAGCTACTTTGAAAAATAATACCATGAAAAAAACAAATGTCTTACGGTTTTTAGACCAGCAAAAAATCAACTATACGATTGCCACTTATGAATATGATGCGGCTAATTTTACGCCTGAAAAAATGCAGGAATTTGTTGATTTTGATGTTAACTTATTATACAAAACATTAGTTGGCAAGGGCAATAAAACAGGCTATTTAGTCGGTGTTGTCCCCAAAGATAAAACGCTCAATTTTAAAGCCTTGTCCAAAGCTTCAGGGAATAAAAAAATGGCCTTAATTCCACAAAAAGAATTATTGCCCTTAACGGGTTATATTCGTGGAGGCTGTTCGCCAATGGGCATGAAAAAGAAGTTTCCCGTTTTTCTAGATTCATCTATGCTCCACCATGAAATGATTTATGTAAATGCTGGACAAAGAGGTATTTTAGTAGGTTTAGCACCAGCAGATTTGGCTAAGGCAACCAATGCACCTTTTGAGGAAATTGCGGAATAATACGAAAAAACAAGAATAACAAAAGCAAAAAATCAAAATGAAATTTTCCCTTTAGTTAAAATTAAAATCATGCGAAACTTACTCCTTTTATCCTTGCTTTTATCCAATTTATTCCTCGCAAGCTGCCAACCAGAAGAAAACTCCACAACCAATTTAATCATTAACCTTGCTGGAACTGGCCCCGACAAATTAGAGGTGTATCATATTGGGCAAGAAATACATCACCAAATAACTGCTCAAAAAGATAGTTTAACGTTCAACCTTAAAGAAGCGACTATTTTAGATTTAACACAGAGAAGAGAACACCACTATATTTATGTATCACCAAATTCAACACTTACTATTGATACCTTAAGTGGTCCAGAATTACTACTAGGCGTCCGTAAAAATCCTTCTAAAGAAAATACGTATTTAGTCGACTTTGCTAAATTATTAGCGGAACAATCAGCGGATTTCTTCACGCCCGATATGACAAAAAAAGGAGTGGATAGTTTCTTAATTTTGGTACAACAAAAGTATGACCCGCTTGATAAATTAGTGACCCAAATTAAAATGGACGAGGTATTAAGTCCCGCTTTTAAAACCGCCTTAAATTATCGGTTAACGGCTAATAAGGGTAATGATTTATTGACCTATAAAAACATGTATAATTATTGGCATAAAACATACCCAACATTACCTGATGGATTTTATAAGGAGTTGGAAACTTTAGATTTTTCAGACCCTAGCCTTATGACTTTTGAAGAAGGCAGGAGATTGGGACTTTCTTGGAATAATAAAGACATTTCCTACACGGATTATCCTTCGGTTACTGCGTATTATAATGCTTGCTTAGCTAATATGGACGAAAAATATCCAGCTTCTCTCCTTCGAGATTATTTCTTTTATGACATGCTTTATAATGATGTAAATTTTGGTGCGGGTATTGATGGGGCTGATTCTATGATAACTGTTTTTAAATCTACCGTTCCCAATAAATATTTAAACAATAAATTAGCTGAAACTGTCGCACCATGGTTAACCTTAAAAGCTGGTTTGGACGCCCCTAATTTTATTGCTAAGAAAAGAAACGATGTGGAAGTGCCCCTTTCTGACCTGAAAGGAAAACGAGTTTATATTGATGTGTGGGCAACTTGGTGTGGTCCTTGTATTCGAGAAATTCCTGCGCTTAAAAAATTAGAATCCGAATTACATGAAGAGAATATTGAATTTGTCAGTATTTCCATTGATAATATCAAAGACAAAGAGAAATGGTTGACCTTTATTGAAGAAAAAGCATTAACAGGCTTACAATTAATGGCAGAAGGTGATTGGAAATCAGATATTGCTACCGCCTACAATATCAAAGGTATTCCTCGTTTTCTATTGATTGACGAAGCGGGTAAAATTATTAGCGCTAATGCCCCTAGACCCTCAAGCCCTGATATTAAAGCAGTTTTACTGAATTAAAATATGGAGACGGAATTAACGCAACTATTACAAATAAAACACCCTATTATTCAAGCGCCCATATTGGCAGTGCAACTAACCCCATATTAGCTTCGGAAGTTTCCAACGAGTGCCAATAAACCATCTGTTGGTCAACGACCAAATGAAGGGACTGTCATTGGTAAAAACCCAAATGCAGCAGCTATCTTACTCTATTCTGATACTAATCCAATTTTAGGCACAACAGGGGAATTAGAAAAAATGGCATTGTATGCTGGTCAGTCCGCTGGCTTAATTACAAGTAGTATGAAAGCGAAAGCTATCGTGGAACAAGTAATGGCAGAAGCAGCTACGACTATAGCGCAGTTGGCGCAAAAGTATGCTAAGTAACGCGTTAACAGAAGCCGAGCTACGATTAATCATAAATTCGTTCTCTCACTTCTTTTCCAGTTTTAATATTAATACCAAAGAGGTCAACATGTATCACATCTGGTAAAATGCCAGACTCATCCGCATAGGCATAAATATGCGTCAAATAGCTATCTTCGCCATTAATGGTAATCACTGCTCGCCATCTATCCGCTTCTTTCCGAAGTTCAATAAATCGCTCTTTATGCGCTCTTAATTTTATTTGGAAAGCATCTACTTGTCTCTTTTTCACTCTGTAGCCATAAGCCAACCAAGATTCTAGCCAACTCAACTCTCTTCGCTGCCCCGTACTAGCGTATTGCCGCCAATAATTATCTATTGGCTCTGACTTATCAAGTTCGCCGTCTTCTTTAAGATTTAAATCATAGACAATCGTGTGCTTATTCAAGTTTCTTTGAATGTAGAATAAACTTTTCTCGGTTTGTTCTGGTCTAGGAAAATCGGCTGGCCAATCTTCTCTTCCCATCCATTCTTCTTGTGCAAATACACTCACCGTACTCAAAATAAAAAACCCAAGGGCTATAATTAATCGCTGCATTTTTATCATTAGTTACTAGGAAATATTTACCATAAAGACCAACTATTTTTAGAGTAGTTGTCACGGAAAACAATTATCATTTCTAAAAAAGATACAAAAAAAAGATATAATTCAAAATTATCAAAGCCTTTAGAACTACTTGAATTGAAAATGAACTGCTACCTTTGATTCATTAAAATAAATCAAGATGCGATTTAGTTCTATATTCACTTTAAATTCGTTCGATAAAACATGGAGTTTAACTTAATTTTAGCATTTGTAGCTGCTTTTCTACTTGGCGTTGGTAAGGGCGGCATCAAAGGTATTAGTATTCTTACCGTTACGTTGATGGTACACGCTTATGGTGCTAAAAGTTCTACAGGAATTATTTTACCCTTATTAATCGCAGGCGATATTATGGCGGTCATTTATTTTAAAAAATATACCAAATGGAAATATTTGGTTCATTTTTTACCTTGGATGTTAGTTGGGGTCGTCATCGCTTCTTTTGTTGGAAAAGATATCCCCGAAGCTACTTTTAAAAACTGGATGGCGAGCATTATTTTATTGAGTGTCGTATTTATGTGGTTTTCAGAGTCTACTGCCAAAAAAGTAATGCCCGGTAATCGGTTATTTGGAAGTTCTGTGGGATTTGCAGCTGGTTTTACCACCATGATTGGTAACTTAGCTGGTCCATTTGCGAATTTATTTTTTTTAGCGACTCGCTTACCGAAAAATGAAATCATTGGCACTTCCGCATGGGTATTTTTTATTGTTAATAATTTTAAAATACCTTTCCACGTTTTTTCTTGGAAAACCATTACTTGGGAGACCTTACAAACCAATTTAACTTTATTACCTTGTGTCATTATTGGTTTTTTTGTCGGTGTAAAAATTGTCAGTTACTTTACGGAAAAATTCTTCCGACAATTCCTATTAGTCGTAACTGCAATTGGCGCTATTTTAATTTTTATAAAATAAGGTGTAATTATTCAGAATAGGGCTTAGTGCAAAGGGCGGAGGCGTATAAAACAGTAAGATAGTTGAATGATTTTAAGGTTTACAAAGGAAAAATCGTTCAAATACAAATAGGTCAACCCTTTTCCCTACGCCCAATGCCCTTTGCTGAATAGTTACTAATAAGGTTTAGAAATAAATGAGTAACCGTAAAAAATGATTAGCCTAAACGCGCTCATTATTTTATCAGCTCCTTATTTTTTTAATAAATATTGTATGAAAAATTTATCCACTACCCTCTTGCTTGCGTTTGTCATTGTCACATTTGCTTGTAAAAACCCACCTAAATTGGAGACAACATCAGCAGTCGAAACAAAAAAAGAGGTACCTCCGAATGAGCGTTTTGGAGCGTTGTTTGAGCAAGTACAACTCAATAAAGTATTTCCTGACGGTAAAACTTTTGTGGATTGTACTCCTAAGTTTACTACCGCACAAATCATGGCAAATTATGCCGTTGATAAAAGCAAATCAGATTTTAATCTGAAAGATTTTGTCTTAAAACACTTTGAGAAACCGAAACAATATGCCTCAGGTTTCCAGGCAGATACCAGTAAAAATGTAGCGGAACACATCAATTCTTTATGGCCCGTTTTAACTCGTCAACCAGACGCCGTTAATACAGGCAGTTTGATTAGTTTACCTAATCCTTATATTGTCCCTGGCGGGCGATTTGGAGAAATTTATTATTGGGATAGTTATTTTACCATGCTAGGTTTACAAGCTGCGAACAAAACAGCTATGATTGAAAATATGGTCAATAACTTTGCCTATATTATTGACAAAGTAGGATTTATTCCTAATGGTAATCGGACTTATTTTTTGACCCGTTCCCAACCACCTTTCTTTGCTAGGATGGTACAACTATTAGCCGAACAAAAAGGCGATAATATCATCGTTACCTATTTACCGCAATTAACCAAAGAATACGCCTATTGGATGGATGGCTTAGACCAAGTAAATGCGGAGAACCCGACCAATAAAAAAGTAGTTCGCTTGCCCAATGGAAGCATTTTAAATCGGTATTTTGATAACGGAGACTTTCCTAGAGCAGAAAGTTATCGAGAAGATGTAGAGACTATCAAAGAAAGCAGCCGACCTGCCAAACAAGTCTACAGTGATTTACGAGCAGCTTGCGAATCTGGGTGGGATTTCAGTAGCCGTTGGTTTGGAGACCCACAAAAATTATCAACCATTCATACCACAGATATAATTCCTGTAGATTTGAATGCTTTATTATACAATTTAGAATTGGTGCTGGCTAAAGGAAATGTGATGAGTGGCAATCAAGAAGCTGCTAATTTATATTCTCAAAAAGCTAATTTAAGAAAGGCTGCTTTAACTCAATTCTGCTGGGATAAAGACATGGGCTATTTCCAAGATTATGATTTTGTCGCCCAATCTTTTACGGGCATTCCTTCTCTTGCAGGCATGTATCCTTTAACTTTTAATATGGCAACAACAGACCAATCAGAAAGCGTCGCCAAAGTCATTCAGGATAAATTCTTAATGCCAGGTGGTGTCGTTTCTACTTTAACGGATAATGGCCAACAATGGGATTATCCGAATGGTTGGGCGCCTTTACAATGGATGACGATTGAAGGTTTGCGAAATTATGGCAACAAAACTTTAGCCAATACCATTAAAGACCGATGGATTAAATTGAATACGAAGGTTTATAAAAATACAGGTAAATTAGTAGAAAAATATAATGTGGTAGATTTGAGTTTAGACGCTGGTGGTGGTGAATATCCTGTTCAAGATGGATTTGGATGGACGAATGGGGTTTTGTTGAAATTGATTAACGAAGGGGCGGTTGATTGATTAATTCTCCCTAGTTTTTGAGCTTAAAATTGAACTAAAAAAAGCAAGGCGGTTGTTTCCCACAACCGCCTTGTTTTTTCTATAGAGCGTCAACTGATACTATGATAAAATCAACTATAATTGTTTCAACTTATTTCTTATTCCTTAACAAGGTAACATCCCCTTTTAATTCCTCCTCCGTTCCATCCACAAATTTGACAATAGCAAAATAAATAAAAACGCCATTATCCATTAATTTCCCTTTGTAACGACCATTCCAGCCAAAATTTTCATCTAAAGGATCAAAGTGATTGGCCTCATACATTAAGTTTCCCCAACGGTCATACACCTTAAATGTCTCCACTTCTTGGATAGGCTCCCCTACCGTGAGAATAGTAAATAGGTCATTCAAACCATCGTCATCAGGACTAAAGACGTTGGGTACATAAATGTCTTTATTATCGTCTACTCTAACCCAAATTTGAGCTTGACGCTCACAATTATTTTCATCATAAATCGTCAAGGTATATTGGGTATCTTCATAAGGGGTCGCTACTGGTTTTTCACAATCCAAACAACTTAAAGAAGTAACCGCTTCCCAATCATATCTAATCGTACTTTGGGCACTAGTTACAGGTTCCAATTGTATAGATGCGCCTAATTTAACCGTTTTTTCAGCAGGCAATGCTACTTCTAAAGGGGTAGGTTGAAAAAGCGTAAATTCCTCGGTATACTGACATCCAGCCTCATCTTGAATAAAGACCTCATAAGTCGCTGGTGCTAAGGGAGCAAAAGAAGCTTCCGTCGAATAATTAACACCATCTAAACTATAAGTTAAGCCCGTCTGAGTAGAAAATAAATCAACTGCCCCGTCATTGGCGCCAAAACAACTGATACCCAAAATTTCTTTTTCTATAATAGGACTCGGAATGGCTTCTATTTGAATATTCTGGTTCCATTCACAACCTAATGCATCCCTAATCTGCACCTCATAATTACCAGGTTCTAAATTATCTACGGCTAAATTATTCCCCATATTACTTCCTTCCCAAGAAACAGCATAAGGCGCTACTCCACCTGCAACACTTAGTTCGACACTACCGCCATTACTTTCTAGACAAGAAGGACTCGTGATAATATTAGTGGTCATTTCTGCGGTAAATTCAAGAACGATAGTGTGCATGGAATCACAGCCACTTACTCCTATAAAAGCCTGAGAAAAAGTACCCGCCTCTTTAATAAATCCACCAAAAGCAGCTAAAGAATCACCTGAGCAAAGCGTAGCAGATTGAAAAGTTTCGACCATCTCCGTAGTCGTCAAAAATAAGGTATGGATGGAATCACAACCAGCACTAGCCGTAAAGGTTTGTTGATATACTTTGTCCGCACAGGCAGTCGCTCCGTATAGCTCCACACAGGCAGCGGCACAGATAGAAGTTGTTTCCTCCGTCGTTATTTTTTGCCGTACCGTTACCGCTATTGTATGGGTAGAATCACAGCCATTCGCACTCGTAAAAGTCTTGCTGACCACTTCATCCGAAGTAATTAATTTATCAAAAAGTTGAATAGATTCTCCTGCACAAATTGTTCTGGATTCGTTCGTCTCTTGCGCTTCTTTCACAAAAACGGTTACCGTATGTGTAGAATCACAACCATTCGCCGCTGTGAAAACCCTTGACAAAATAGTTGTCTCCCCAATGGAGTCTCCAAAAACCGTAGTCATTTCTCCTGCACAGATTTCATACGTCTCTTCTGCAAAAGTTTGGGTTAATACCGTCAATTCTAAAACGTGGGTAGAATCACAACCATTCGCTGCTGAATAAGAAGCTTCATAGGTTCCAGCCGTCGCATAAGTTTCTCCGAACTGACTAACGGTTTCTCCTTCACAAATAGTCTTCGCTTCAAATACTTGGTTGATACTTGGTTGAGTGATGATAAAAGTATGCATGGAATCGCAGCCACTTGTACTTGTAAACGTTTGTGAAAAAGTACCTGATGTTTTGATGAAATCATCAAAAATAATTAGGGAATCACCTGCACAAAGCGCGTATTCTTCTATTACTTCTTGCCGTTCTGTCGTCGTTAATAATAAAGTATGGGTAGAATCACATCCACCTGCACTCGTAAAAGTCTGTTGATAGACGTTATTTAAACAAGCTGTCGCACCATATAATTCAATGCAATCTGCCGAACAAATAGTTCTAGCTGCCTCTGTTTGTATACTTTGTAAAAGTCTTACTTCAATCGTATGGGTGGAGTCACAACCATTATTTCCTGTAAAAGTCTTACTAACTACTTCATCTGAAGTAATTAATTTATCAAAAAGCTGAATGGATTCTCCAGCACAAATTGTCATTACTTCATTGGTTACTTGCGCTTCTTTCACAAAAACGGTTACCGTATGCGTAGAGTCACAACCATTTGCTCCTGTAAAAACCCTTGATAAAATACTAGCATCTCTAATAGAGTCTCCAAAAATCGTCGTTGTTTCTCCTGCACAAATTTCATACGTCTCTTCTGCAAAAGTCGGTGTTAAAACCGTCAATTCTAAAACGTGGGTAGAATCACAACCGTTTGCTGCCGAATAAGATGCTTCATAAGTGCCCGCCGTCGCATAAGTTTCTCCGAATTGGTTGACGGTTTCTCCTTCACAAATCGTTTTCGCTTCAAATACTTGGTTAACACTTGGTTGCGTAACAATAAAAGTATGCATGGAATCGCAGCCACTCGCGCCTGTAAACGTTTGGGAGAAAGTACCTGATTCTTTAATAAAACTATCAAAAGCAGCTAATGAATCACCTACACAAAGTAAGTATTCTTGTACGACTTCTTGCGGTTCCATCGTCGTTAAAAATAAGGTATGGGTAGAATCACAGCCAGATTGAGCCGTAAAAGTCTGTTGATAGATGTTATTTAAACAAGCCGTCGCACCGTATAATTCCACACAATCTGCCGCACATATAGTTTCCGTTCCTTCTGTTGTTCTTTTTTGTAACATCGTTACTTGGATAGTGTGGGTTGAATCACAGCCATTTGCTCCAGCAAAAGTTTTACTAACTACCTCGTCCGAAGACACTAATTTATCAAATAAGGTAATCGATTCGCCTTCACAAATCGTTCTTACTTCATTGGTTGCTTGCGCTTCTTTTACAAAAACGGTTACCGTATGCGTAGAGTCACAACCATTTGCCGCGGTAAAAACCCTTGACGAGATACTTGCTTCTCCGATAGGTTCTCCAAAAACCGTCGTCGTTTCTCCTGCACAAATTTCATATGTCGCTTCTGCAAAAGCTGGTGTTAAAACCGTCAATTCTAAAACGTGGGTAGAATCACAACCATTCGCTGCCGAATAAGAAGCTTCATAAGTGCCCGCTGTCGCATAAGTCTGTCCAAATTGGTTAACGGTTTCTCCCTTACAAATCGTTTTCGATTCGAATACTTGGTTAACGCTCGGTTGGGTGATGATAAAAGTATGCATGGAATCGCAGCCACTTTCGCCTGTAAATGTTTGTGAAAAAGTGCCTGCTTCTTTGATAATATTATCAAAAACAACTAGTGAATCACCTACACAAAGTTGGTATTCTTGTATCTCTTCTTGCGGTTCGATAGTCGTTAAAAATTGGGTATGCGTAGAATCACAACCAGATTGAGCCGTAAAAGTCTGTTGATACACCTTATCTAAACAAGCCGTTGCGCCATATAATTCAATACAATCTGCTGCGCAAACAGCTTCTGTTCCTTCTGTAAGGATGTTTTGTAACATCGTTACTTGGATAGTATGGGTAGAGTCACAGCCATTATTTCCAGCAAAAGTTCTACTAACTACCTCATCTGAAGACACCAATTTATCAAATAAGGTAATAGATTCGCCTTCGCAAATTGTTCTTATTTCATTCGTACTTTGCGTTTCTTTGATAAAAATAGTAATGGTATGTGTAGAATCACAACCATTGCTACTCGCTAATACTTCGGAGTAAATCCCTGCCATGCCTACATTTACGCCAAATACCTCCATAGATTCCCCCGGACAAAGTTCATAAGTCGCTTCTCCATAAGGTATCTCTAAAACCGTCACATCCGTAATATGCATGGAATCACAACCATTTGCGGAGCTATAAACATAACTATATCGACCAGACTCCGTGACTTCATTTCCTTCTAATAGGTATTTATCCGTGCCACAAATCGTAATATATTCTTCTACTTCTTGTCTAAATTTAATATCGTAAGAAACATAATTGATGGAATCGCAACCAGATTGTGCGGTAAAGGTTTCTACATAATTACTAGGAAACGCACTTTCGTCTCCAAATAAATCTAATGCTTCATCATCACACATTGTATTATGTTGGAACGTTTCAATAGCTGTTAAAATTTCTACTTCTACCATAACGATAGAATCACAACCATTACTAGCCGTAAAATCTTTTTGGTAAAAACCACTTTCTGTTACAACCTGTCCATTAAATAATTCGGTTGTTTCTCCTGCACAGAGGATAACTTTAGCAGCTTCTTGATAGGCTTCTTTCACCAATACATTCACTTGATGCGTAGAATCACAACCGTTACTAGCGGTAAAAACTTTAGACATCGTAGTGGATTCACCAACAGGTGTCCCAAAAACATCCATCGTTTCGCCTGCACAAATCGTATAATATTTTTCTACAAACGTTTCTTTTAGGACTTCTAATTCTAAGACATGGGTAGAATCACAACCACTTTTCGAAGTAAAAGAAGCTTGATAAGTTCCTGATGCCCCATACGTTTCTCCGAATTGTTTCACAGATTCTCCTTGGCAAATAACCTTAGTTTCTACTACTCGATTAACTTTGGGCTGAGTGACAATAAGCGTATGGGTAGAATCACAGCCAGATTGAGCGGTGAAGGAAGCTTGGTAAACCCCAGGTTCGTCAATCATTTCGGCAAATGCATTCATGCTACTACCAGGGCATAAAGTTCGTTCTTCTGTTATATTAATTGGTGCAATTACGTCAATAGCAAGAGTCGCCTCCACTGTACAATTTGGCGTAGAACCCGCTATTAATTGAAGTATTCCGCTTTCGTTAGGTGTTAACTCAACACTAGCACAAGTATCGCAATTTACCTCAAGCGTTCCTCCCCATTGATAATAATCATAGTTTGGAATCGCTAAAGAGACAGATTCGCCCACACATAAAGCAGTAGCCGCGCCTAAAGAAAAAGGTTCTGGAAAATGATTTTCTACCGTTACACTGGCAATATCTGATTGGCATTCATCGCCTGAAACAAATAATTGATAAACACCCGTCGTTCTTGCGTCTGTCGGATTTTTTTGACTAGA
>JAULCF011089000.1:0-15891 GCA_032361265.1 Devaleraea mollis
AAAGGTTTGTTGATACTAAGAATAAAGACACAAGATGGTCTTAACAAAGTACTAAAAATAAATGTTTACTAAGAATCAATAAAAGAATAACTTATCACATTTGACTGTTTCTTTTGCCGCCTACTCTTCGATCCTAAATTGATTTTATTCAACTATTCAGAGAAAATATTGTTCCTCTGAATAGTTGAATATGATCAAAAAAAATTACATCAATATAATCTTCTTTCTACTGATTTCTCCATTTGCTGTTCGCAAAACGACTAAGTAAATTCCTGGAGTAATATTTTTAGAAGAAAGATCGGCGGCCCATTTTTGTGGCCCTTCACCTAGCGTTTTATTTAGAAGCTGAATCACTTTTTCTCCATGAATATTGAATAGATCAACTTCCACTTTCCCTACACGAGAAAGATCAAATTCGATATTTAATAAACCTTCAGTTGGATTAGGATAAACACTTAATCCTGAATGATTTAAGACTGTTCTATTCGTATTACTAATCACGTCTTTAACATATAAAATAACGTCATTGTCATTCCAATTTTGTTGTTGAAAATTCACTATATTTCCTTGGTCATTTTTTACCAAAATAGCGCTTAGAGATTGTCCATTATTTACAATAAAGCTGATGTTATCATCTAAGTCTACATCACTTGGAATCATGACAACAAGTGCTTCTCCATCTAAATCAGAATCAAAATCAAAGGCTTCTCTTGCTTTCCAATAATCGCCAAAAAGATTCATTTCCATAATAAGAACATCATCGGGTAAATTATCTAAATAATACTTCATGCCTTCTAATTTAAAATTCCGATTAGGGTGAATCAATAAAACGGTAGAAGCACCATTCCCTACATTTTTAAGGGTAACGTCTAACCAAGTTTCTGATTTGTCTAGATAATTATCGCTAGTAATTGGATCGTCATGAAAGACATCTGAGATAGTCACTGGAATTTCATAAACGTTGGTGATATCACCACTAAAACTTCGACCTTTTTTATTCCGATAAGGAAAATTAGTTAAGACATCACTAGCTGAAATTGTACTGTTATAATCGTATCCTAAATCATCTAACACATCTATCAAATATTTTGGAAAGGCCAAATGACCTGCTCTAAAAGTTCGGATATTAATACCGATATCGGACTCTAATTCGAATTTGGAAACTTCACATTCTCCATAAACGTTACCTCCTATTGTGATGTCGCCATCATTAAATGGAGTATACCCAGCTTTAGTATTTCCCGGCTCGCCGATAGGAAAAATATCCTCATCCGCAAAATCAAAAAAGTGTCCTACAGAATGAGAACCAAAGCCCTGTCCTCTACTTTTAATATAGTCCATCGTTTCCTGACGATCGTTATAATAGTCAGTCATTAGTTCATCATCAAAATAGCGGACCGTTACGTTATAAGTTGCCTTAAGTTGTTTTTGGAATTCATAATCCACAAAATTCGCTAGAGTATCCATTCCTGTTTTACTATCAATATCGTGGGTAAGCATTACCGTTGCTGAGGAATGACCAGGACTGGTATGTTTCCAAACTGCATAAGGATTATGTTCCGTATATAGTCCTCGAACAAAAAGAGAAAACACATCTGAACTAGGTTCAAATCCATTAGACGTGATTCGTTGCGCTTCATAGTCTCGATTGATTTGACTTCTTACGATCACTTCTTTAAAAGAAAGACCGACGCTTACTGCTTGTCCATTCCCATAATTATTTCGAGTCACCGCAGAAGTTCCATCTTCATATGTAGCCAAGGTTTCAGCTGATGTTGGGATATAACCTAATGTTTTATAAATTTGATCATAAGTCGATCTACCTAAAGAGATTATCCTTTCTTCCGGTTGATCGATCCATTCTAAAGCTTCCATCTCTGATGTAGAATCCCAATGGATTTCATATCGGGAAAAATCACTTTCGTATCCTGAAATACCAAAAAGAGCATACAAGTCTTCATCTTGAACTCTTGGAGCCAATAAAATTCCTCCATTGTCTACATATGAAATCAGGTCCGTTTTTTCCTCTGAGGTAAAAGTGGATCCTCCGAGAAAAGAACTACAAAAAATCATGGAATAATTACTCGCTTCTGCTAGATCTGGAGTCACGATATAATTCATACCAGCAACTTTGACCATATGCTCAACTGAAACTAAACGAGAATCATTAGAATCACTATTTCGAACAGTTAGATCCAATATCGCAATACCTCTCGTCTCAACTTGAGCATTTAAAGAAGAGACTAGGATGCTTAATGAAAAAAGAATGGTTGAGAATAAACATTTTGTCATAGTTTTGGGATTAGCAAGGAGGATCGATGGATTTATCAACCTTCCGCTTGTAAAAATGAACTTGAAATAGTAATCAAAAGTGATTAAGAAACGATCAAATATCAAGAATGGAGAGATCCTTAACAAAATAGGCTTTACATTAAATTTAGATCGTAATTTTAGGCTTACTATTTTAGATACAAGTTTACTTATAAGACATAGTCAATAATTAGTCCAAAATCGTTATATATTATTCCCTTTTTAAGGAAAATCATCACAAACAGAAAATGCTGTCAGACAAAGGGACCTAGAGAATATTTTAGCGAAAGCAATAACCTTATTGAATTATAAGCGCGCTTTTTTTGTTATTAGATTTGTTACCGTTTAAATTACAGCATATTTTTCCGCTATTTTCAAAGGGTAACAAGTCTATTGAAAAGAATCCTATCAAAATCAAATACAAATTGACCACACGAAATAGAGGTAAACAATCAAGTGATGATTTACATTTTGCAGCTCAGTGGCATCCGATCTTTACGGAAGCCATTAACGACTTATGCTTTTTACTGACTAGAGGTTATGCTGAAAATTCGGCTTTACAAATAGTTGGTAATCGGTACAAACTCAATAAAAGACAAAGACAGGCAATCCTTGGAATATGTAGTAGTGATCAGGATATTATTAAAAGAAAAAAAAGTAACTGTTCAGAATCGGAGCTTAAAAATCAAAATATCGAAATTGATGGATTCAATCTGTTGATCCTTCTTGAAAGCGCATTATCTGGTGGCTATATCTTCAAAGGAAGAGACCAAGCTTATCGAGATATTTCAAGTGTACATGGTTCTTACAAAAGAGTACAAAAAACGGAAGATGCAATATTGTTAGTTGGAAAGGTTTTAAAAGAAATGGACGTTAAATCTGTAAAATGGTATTTCGATCAACCTGTTTCAAATAGTGGCAGACTCAAAACTAGACTACTAGAACTCAGCACTGTTCATCAGTTTGGCTGGGAGGTAGAGCTCGTCTATGATCCAGATAAAGTTTTGATTGAAAGTAAAAACATTGTCGTCTCATCTGATGCATGGATTCTCAATCATGCTTACCGTTGGTTTAACCTTGGAGCTTACCTGGTAGAAAATCATTTAAAGGAATCAAACCTTATTAAAGTCTAAAGCTTTTTTTTACAAAAACATAATTTTTCGTTCCATTTATAGTTAGCTATTATTTTCTTTATTTTAGAAGATGCTCAAGAATATATTCTGAAATTAGCTAAAATACTTAATTTTAGAACTTGCTTAATCATAAATTGATTTTACTCTTATTTCAAAAACATTGGAAACAGCTTATCGTTCTTTTTTATAAAAACAGGTACTGCAAAGTATTAATGATCAACTCTTTGCGAGAACTTCTGCCTTCTTTCTGAGACTTTATCTAAGTAAATCACCAAACTATTAATTTCAATATCATTGTGAATCTCTTTCCAAAAAACCTATCTTCGATTTTATAAACAAAACAAAAACACGATCATGGAAACACCAAAAGATGATTCAGCATTAAATAAAGATAAAACGCCTTCCGAAAACCCAGAAAAATCAGAAGGGATTATAGATTCTATAAAAGATACTAAAGATGATATTGTTGAATCTATCTCTGAGAAAAAGGATAGTTTAATGTCCTCTATTAAGGAATCTAAGGACGATATGGCAGAATCTATCCAAGAGAAAAAAGAAGGTATTTCAAAAAGTATAGATAGTGGTATGAAAAAAACTAGAAGCTTTTTCAAGAAAGTAATCATTGGTTCTTTAGTGGCTCTATTGATCGGGTTTGGTTTCTATATGCTTTACTCAAACTGGACTTATAGTGAAGGTACCAGGGCAGGTGACTTGATCAAGATTTCAAAAAAAGGTTACGTCTTTAAAACCTATGAAGGACAACTAAAGCTAGGAGGAATTGATCTCTCTAATCCAGACGAAGGTTTAAGTGACAGCTGGAGTTTTTCTGTAAAAGATGAAGCCGTTTATAAAAAACTAGAAAAACTACAAGGCCAAAAAGTCGTATTAAAATATAGACAAATCAACAAAGCTATGCCTTGGCAAGGAGATACAAATTATTTTATCTATGAAATTGAGTAGCTCTAATTTTCTTAAATAGCTAATGAAAAAAGCCTTAAAAATAATTGGCTTCCTATTCCTCATCTGTTTACTTTTCAGAGGTGCTATTTATAGAACGATAGTAAATTATTCAGATACAGGAGATAGAGTAGAAATTAAAATTACAAACCCTCTCCTACTAAATAAAATCAAAAATAAACTTAGTGATTCTAAACAGATATCTCTAGATGAAATAGTGTCTATTGCTAATTCAATTACGATAGAATCATTAAGTTTTACAACTAAAAAAGTATCCCATAACCCAAACGATTTGATTGATTCTAACAAAGCCAATTGCATAGGATATGCCGCTATGTTTAATTCAATCACTAACCATCTAATTCGTACTTGCAATCTGGAACACCAGTTCATTTCAAAACATAAAATCGGTACCTTGGATTGCTTAGGAATAAACTTGCATCGATTCTCAAAAACCCCTTTCTTCAAAGACCACGATTTCAATATTATTACAAACATTCAAACAAAAGAACTGATAATTGTAGATCCTACTATCAGTGATTATTTAGGGATTGATCGGGTGAGTTTGAAATAAGGACAGAAAAAGCTGTACCCTCGTCGATTTTTCTTGAATAGAAACCAAAATCTCCTCATCTTATTTTTTATTTGTAACTCTAAAAAATAAAAATGATAGAGTCGATAATTTCAGAAATACTAATCCTTATATTTCAGGTATTTGTAGAAGAAATCTTATTTGGATTGCTTAGGTTTATTTTCAAAATGCTAAAAAAGCTAGGCTATTTTGTTCTAAAGCTAATTCATCTTAACAAAACATCTTTAGCTGATATCGAAGAAAAGTATAAAGACTCAAGTCTACCCTACTTCATAATTCTAGGAATTTTCATTGTTGTGATTTATTTAATCATAAAATATTAAATTAAAAATACATGAAAAGTTACCTTAAAAACATAAGGTCAAAAATCGGGAATGAAAAATTCATCTGCCCCGGAGCAAGGATCATCATAGAAAATAAGCAAGGAGAATATCTGTTTATCAAAAGAATAGATAATGGAAACCTAGGTATTCCAGCCGGTAGTATCGAAGCGAATGAGACCATTGAAGAATGTATTATCCGCGAAGTGAAGGAAGAAACGGGACTGACCATTTTAAATCCTGAGGTCATTGGAATTAGTAGTAATCCAACATTAGAAACCGTGCAATACCCTAATGGAGATATCACCCAATATTTCACGATTGAGTTTTATACTTCTAAGTATTCTGGGGAACTAAAAGCAGATGGAATCGAAACAAGTATTGTGGAATTTAAAGTTCCTAAGCATATTGATCAACTTCCCAAAAATGAAAAGTCAACTTTTGATAGTCTAGCTTTTTACAAATCAAAAGGAAAGATTAAAGTAAAATAAAAACCTCTTATTCTTTTTGTATGGATTGAATACCAATCTCTCCTTTTTAGAAAAATAGTCATTTCAGAAAATGAATAAACTGGATAGGAAGATTAAAGTTTGGTAAAAGAGTAAAACCTCCTAAATTTTATTAGGCATAGACCTGACTTTTAATAATGCAAGGATGGCCGGAGTGAAGAATAGAGTGATAAGAAATAGAGTGATAAATAAATTGAGTACGCCGAAAAATAAACTACTTTCTGGATCTGTAATGGGATCAGCGTATTCCTCATCTAAAATTTTTACAAAAAATAAAAATATATTTATAGCTAAGTTAAGTATATACATTATGGAAAAAAAAGTGGCTAATTTTATTTTATCCATTTTAAGAAATAAAAATATTAAGAAAAGTGGCAACACTGTTAAAAGTAAAAATGTCCAAAAAAAGATTTCTAGATCGTTTTTTTCTGATAGACTCATGAAGTAAATAAAAACAATAGAAACCCCTAGGTTGATCAGCGTATAAAATATACTTTTTTTACTACTAGTAAACTTAGAACTATAGACCCATGTTACAAAAGGAATACAAAAATAAGGAATTAAAAACAAGAACAGTTTTGTATTTTGATCACTAAAAAAACCTAAATAGGAAAATATCATCAAAACAAAAAAAGGTATCAAAGATAAAATGAATATATACACCAATACCAGATACAAATTCTCATGATACCTTAAAGGAATAAATTTGTTCTTGGTTTGAGAATAGGCCCAACTCAATGAACTCAAAAAGTATATACCAAAAACCATAACCATAAATAAAATTCCATTTCCTTCTATCAATTCTCTTTGTATAAAGCCTACAAAAAAACGATCACTAAAAAGAAGGCGATCAATAAGTAAGGCAGCCCCACAAACCAAAATAAATAAACCAGCGTGAATTAGATAAGTATGCAGCTTAGTAGACCACATCACCGGATAATTTATCAATATATAGTTGTCTAGTTTTTTTATCAAATTAGCATAACTAAACGTTAGATTATACTGAGGCCCAGAAGATAAGCCAGATAGCCAATCTCTCCGAAAAGCTTTATGAGAATAGATTGTCGTTAAACTAGAAAAACCAAGAACAAAAGAAATCAACAAGAACAATCCCCAATTATATAAATCAGAGAATTGGTTTGGTTCATTTCTTCTATATTTTTGGGCTTCATTTAAGCTTTTTAGTTTAGCTTCTATTTGATAGTTAAAATCCAAACCTCTCATCCTTGAAAAAGTAATAAACTCATCAGTACAATCCGTTTGAATAGTACTACAATTCATTTTTTGAGCTTCATTATTACTCAATATGCCATAACTAATTAATCCTGTTTTATATTTTGAAACATAATCAGAAGTTACAAATTGGTCTTTCTGCATTTCTGAATATAGAGTTAGATCATTCTTATTATTTACTTTCACAGCAAAATTCCAAAAACCATTTTCTTCAGAGAATCTATAAAATTCATCAAACGCACTATCTCCCTCAATTAATACTCCTGTTTTTTCAATAATAGGACTTAAAAAAACAACACTATTGATCATCAGAAAAAAAATACAAAGCACATATAAGCCTAAAGTTTTCAAATAAAAAGAAAAGGACTGTTCTCCAACAGGAATCTTCGTTTGCTTAAAAGTCCAATATATAATCACCAAAACTCCCAACGAAACTACTACTGCAATTGATAAACCTAATTCAGAAACCGTTGGATAGTTATATATACTTATCGGATAACTTTTAGCGATCAGCCAAAGTAATGGATTCAGTAATAGAAAAGAAAATAAGAAAAAGTAATGAATCTTGGTTCGCCAAACCAAAGGTTGATTGATCCTTAGCCAGTGATCAAAACGCAGAAAAAGCTTTCTACCAGGAAGCAATGTAAGTATAGATTTTTTATTTGAATCATTACTCATAATTCAAATAACTGCTTGATGGATTGACTAATATTTCTAAAATAATCAATATCAATATTTCGATCCATCAATATTTTTAAAACTTGCTTATGATCCGTATCCAATGAAGTGGTTAAGACAAAAGCAATTCCATTATGATAAAGTTTTTGATAAGCAAAACCAGAAAGTTTATTTTTTAAATCTGCCAAAGAAATATTGCATCCTATCTCATAGGTATTGTGTTCTCTAGCTGTTCCCAAATCTTCTAAGTTTCCATTGAAAGACACATTTCCTTTTTCTAAAAAAAGAATCTTATCTGAGACTGCTTCAATTTCATGTAAGTGTTGAGAACTCATCAAGACAGACATCGGAAAACGAAAACTATTTGCCATATTTCGAATATCCTTCAAGATCAATAACTGTGTTTTAATATCCAAATTAGCAAGTGGTTCATCGATCACTAATAACTTTGGCTTCCAGATCAAAGCTTTCGCTAAAGAAAACCGCAATTTAAATCCACCAGATAACTGATTCCAGTTTTTGCTGAGATGCTCTTCTAAGCCGAGCCGTTGAACAATATATTTTACTTCACGAATATTATCATCCCCTTTTACTCCGTGAATAGCTGCTTCAAATTCAAGCATCTGTTCTAAAGAACCATCCCAGGATGGTAATTCCTGTGGGACGTATGCAATATGTTGTTTGACCTTATGCCAGTGAATCCTCCGTTCTACTCCCTCTTTAAGGTAAGGAAAAGATAAATTGCCACTATCATGTGCCATCGCTCCGACGACCAGATTAAAAAAAGTTGTTTTTCCATTTCCATTCTCCCCTACTACACTTGTAATTTCTCCCAAGCGAAGTTCTATATTTACATCCGACAATGAAAATCCAGTTTTCTTATAAGTCTTACCTAATCCTTCGCATTTAAAAATGATATCATTAGCAGCTTCTTGGCTAGCAAAATAATCTTCCATTTTCTTAAGTTGCACTCTGGCTTTTATCGCTTTCTCCGTTTGACCATTTTCCTGAAAATCTCTAATAATAGTATCCACCAATCCAAGCATATCGTTCTTCACCTGAATTTTATCTTCCTCCTTTGTTGCTTTAGTTAGGTTAAGTTTTAAAATAAGCGCATCATGTCGAAGTTTATTTTTAACTGCATATTTTTTAGAGAAATCTATTAAAGATTTTGCCCCACCAGATGGTTCCTCTGCAATGCTATGCTTTAAAGAGGCTGCCGTTTGTAATATATCACCTCCCATCATGAGGCAAGTTTTAAAACCAGGCCATTCTCGATAGAATCAATGAGTCCTAGGATTTGATATAATACTTGATTTCTTTGGAGGTCAGCTTGTTCGTAGGTAAGAACACCACGGCGTTCAGCTTTTTCAAGGCGAGAATATTTTGAGCTCAAAACGATAACCTCATCTTTATCGCTTTTATCATCTGAAAAGTCTTTTACAAAATCAAGCAATAATATAATCGCAGGTTGAATATTGTCAGACGCAATATTCAACTGAATTTCTTCAGAACGCTTTCGTATATTATTAGATTCTGCCAATTGGGGTTGAGCTTAATATATTTATTCAGCAATATATAAAATGATTTTAATATAATCATAAAAATGATCCATGAAAATAACAATCTTATACCTATCCACTTCACGTTGAAAAACTTACCTTTATATCTTTTTAAGTAAGTAAGAGAGCAAAAATATTGATAAGTGTTAAACAAGAACAAAATGAAAGACCTAAAAATAAGACCAGTTGTAAAAAGTGATCTAGATAATTTAAAAGTAGTTGTTGACTCCTCCGAGTTATTTCCATCAGAAATGCTAGATGATATGATTGCGGGATATCTTGCTGGAAAAGAAGAAACGATTTGGTTAACTGGTGATTTAGATCAACCAACCTTTATAGCTTTCTGTGCTCCTGAAAAAATGGCGGATGGTACTTGGAACCTATATTTAATTGCAGTTCATGACAGTGTACAAGGTGGCGGCATCGGAAAGAGAATCCTTAGTTACCTTGAAAATCTTTTAAGAGACAAAGATGTGAGAGTACTAATTATAGAAACTTCAGGTCTTCCAGAATTCGAATCTACCAGAGCTTTTTATAAAAAATGTGGTTACACAGAAGAAGCGAGAATCCGAGACTTTTACGAAGCTGGAGATGATAAGGTAGTCTACTGGAAAGCACTTTAATAACACTACAAACAAAGGTGCTTATTCGACTTCACTAGTTTAGATGAGCTGCAAATACATAAAAAATGGATTCCGAATAATCTTCGAAATCCATTTTTATAATAATCCATTTTCTTGACTATTCTAGCTTGTCTTGAAAACGCACTATATGACACATACTATATGACACATTAGAAAGCTATTCCTTCAAAACCACAATACGTTCAGTCAGTACCTCGTCTGCTTGCTCTATTTGTAGAACATAAACACCAGATCCAAATGCATGTAGGTCAAGATAATCAGACCAAACTCCATTTAAAGGCAAGACCTTTTTTTGAAAAATGATACGACCACTTAAATCCGCAACTCGGATACTAGTTTCTGATAATTTAGAAGTACTAAACTCAATATTAGTTAAGCCTATCGTAGGATTGGGAAATACATTCAAAGTCATTCTGTCTTCATAAACAGGCATATCCGAAGGAATCTCTAAATCACAACAACTTACCCAGCTTACTTTCTTTTTTAAACGATATCCAACTTTAACAGTGGTATAATTTGAAACACCATCTAAAGTATAGTTGATACCAAGTTCACTATCAATAGATTGTTCCGAAACAGCTTGTACCAAATTACAAGGATCTGAAATTTCATTGATATCAATTGAAGTAATCACCGCCCCAGCCACTATTCCACTACCAATCAGAGGGCTATTTTCTAATACATAATCTACCTCTACTCCAGAAAAATCATCCATCGGAAATACTGCAACTCCGAGATATGGAACACGCTCAATACTTTCAATCTTTTCACAGAAACTAGAACATTCAGAATCCTTTTTCAATTTTCTTGAATCATATTGATAAGTCGTGTATTCCTTACGAGTCGTTTTTTTACCGATAATTCTAATATGACTTGAAGCAGCCTGATTAGCTAAAAATGTAGGTATATCAAAATTTTCCGCTTCCTCGCCCGTAATATTTTGAAAAGAAGAGGCTTCTGGATTCTCAGCATTTACCGTCACATGAAAGTAATGTTTATGCTTTTTAACCTCCTCCTTTTGAGCAAAAAGGAAGTTAAAACTAAAAAGGAAAACAAATAAAAGGGAAAATTTAATACGCATCGAAATTTATTTTGTGTTTAAAAAAGTAAGTGCCTAGGATCTTCAAGACCAAATATTCATCTAGTGGCACTATTCCTTATTAAAAAGCAAAAACTAGACCATGAATCGTTCCTGAGAAGTGATAAAAAATCAGGAAATATTTTACTACATTTGATCCACTTTATATACCTCCAAACCCAATAAAATGGCTTTAGATCAATCAAAATTCAAAGATGTCATCGATTATTACGATCATACTAGATTTGACTATCGGGTAGCATGGGACAACTCCCCCACTCCAGCTGTACATTTTGGCTTTTATGATGAGGTATCAGACTCCCATACCAATGCTTTAATGAACACTAATCGAGTACTTGCAGAATGGATAAACATCCAAGAAGGTGAAAAAGTATTGGACGCTGGTTGTGGTAAAGGAGGTTCTAGCTTTTGGTTAGCTTTAAATAAAAAAGTAGAAGCCGTAGGTATTACTCCTGTTCAAAGTCAAATTGATGATTGTAATACCCAAGCAAAAGAATTGAACCTTACCGATCAGACCTCTTTTGTCCTCGCTGATTATTGTGATACTCCTTTTGAAGATCAAAGCTTCGATGTGGTATGGGCTTGCGAAAGCTTATGTCATGCAAAGAATAAATCAGATTTTTATCGAGAAGCCTACCGAGTTTTAAAACCCGGAGGTCGATTAATTATTGCTGAATACTTACGCTCGAAACGTCCAATGCAAACGAACGAAGAATCACTTTTGATGGCTTGGCTAAATCGTTGGGCCATTCAGGATATTGACACCAAAGAGGAACATTCTAGTTATGCCAATCTGGTTGGTTTTCAAAATATTAAAATTGAAGACGTTACAAAAAACATGAAAGTCTCTTTGCGTAACCTTCATAGAAATTCTACCAACTGGTTGTGGTTTAGTAAGATTTTAAAGTTCCTTAGGATTAGATCAAAAATCCAACATGACAATATGTTTGCTTCTATAAAACAATACGAAGCACTCAATCAAAATATTTGGTTTTACAGTATTATTTCTGCAAAAAAATAAACCTCCAAACATGATCTTCAATAAGTTATATTTTGAAAAAAAAATTCTTTCTAAAGATAAAGACTTAAATGAAGATCGTCCATACATTGACTTTATTATTGATGACTCCTCATTGAAAGATCACTTAGGACACTCTGAATCTGATATCAGTCCATTTGGATGGGAAAATAATATTGAACATGAATTAAGCAATTCAAAAAGGTTAATCACCTTTACGAAATCCAAATTCTCAAATGGATTACAATCAGCTTATGTTTGCGCAAGATGTGGAGAGGAAGGATGTGGTGCTGTTATGTTTAAGGTAGTAAATCATGGCGCTTATGTTGAATGGAATCATTTTGTAAATAGTGATGGCTACCCAACGGATACAGACCCTGATGAAATAATTGATATTCCTTCTTTCTTTTTTGAAACGGGAGCTTACCAAAAAGCAATTGGTCAACTCAGAAAAATGATAACAGGATAAAGTAAAACCTAATTCTTCAATTCTATCACAATAGTTTGAAACGCTTCTAATGGTTGATTTAAAACAGGATAAGGATATAAATCAATAAACTCAACTTCATATTTTCCAAAGGGAGTATTAATTTCTTGCGTCTTAGAGATTGGATCATCAGAAGCAAACTCAAAACTATTTATTTCTTGATCATTAGTAATTATCAATTCAATAATCGCTTGACCTGCATCTCCACAGTTCGATCCAATAGGACATCGAGAGTCTGCAATGACTTGAGCAAACTTAATTTCCAAAACTCCTTGTTCAAATGATACCGTATGTCCAATCTCTAATTCATATCCACCAGAAATTGGCCCTTGTTCTTTCTCACAAGAAAAAGTAAATCCAAATAGAACTAGGAATGATACAACATATATCGTCTTCATTGAAAATATTTAAGCGCAAAAAAAAGATATTCCTTTATTTTCTAAAAAAAACACAAATAATTCATTTTCTTGTTCACAACCAGAAAAACGGATACAGATTCAATATTGATCGATTCAATGTTCGTTATTCTTGCAAACTGATTAAATATAATTCTTTACTTCTACTTAAACAAAATATAATGAAACGAAGAAATTTTATAACCAGTAGCGTAGCTTTAGGAGTCGGAGTATCGGTAGCGGGATGTAGCTCGGAAGTCGATTCATCTCCAGTTGAAGTTACTGAAAAAAAGTCATCCGAAAAGCGATATCAAAACGGAAGAAGCCCTTGGCCAATCTGCATAGATACTGCAACGATTAGAACCGCAGGAACACTAGAGCAAAAAGTAGACATTGCAATCAAAGCGGGGTTTGATGCTATCGAACCTTGGGATGGAGAATTAAAAGATTTCGAAGAAGCAGGAGGCGATCTAAAAGCACTTGGTAAAAAAATAAAAGACGCTGGATTATTTGTTCCGAGTATGATTGGTCTTTGGGGTTGTATTCCAGAAAATGAAGAAGCATTTCAAGCTTCCCTTCCAGCTACTAAAGAACGAATGCGAATGGCCTCAGATATTGGCTGTGAATTTGTCCAAGCTATTCCAAACAAAATTGGCGAAAATTATGACCCAAAGTTTGCTGCTTCCTGTTATCGTAGAATCCTAGAAATCGGTATTAAAGAATACAATGTAACCCCTGCTCTCGTTTTTGTAAAAATGTTTCCATTAAAAACATTAGGTCAAGCTACCGCAATTGCACTTGATACGAATCATCCTAAAGCCCTCGTCATCCCAGATGTTTATCACATGTATATTAGCGAAGGAGGTTTCGAAACGATGAGACTACTCAATGGTGACCTCTTTGCTATATTCCAATTCAATGACGCACCTAAAGACATGGCGCTGGAAGATATGGAAGATAAACACCGAGTTTACCCAGGTGACGGAATACTTCCATTAACTAAAATTCTAAAAGATCTTAAACAAAGTGGTTTTAAAAGATGTATCTCTCTCGAACTGTACAATCCAGCGTACCATCAACAAGATCCACTCGAAGTAGCAAAAACAGGTTTGGAAAAAACTTTAAAAGTCATCGAGCAAGCAGGAGTTTAAACAAAAATATTCCATTTTTCTCCCCTTACTTGTTTACCTTTGTAAAAAAAAGTACATGAAGATTATAGCAACCCTTTTTATTATAATGATCTCTTTGAATCTAAATGCTCAAGACGTTTTCGAACCTTGTAAATTTGGACAACCACTAATTGATGCCGTACAGGATGTTTATACTCCTGCTAGTACTTTAGGATACGGACCAGCCAGAGATATTCTTTATTCTGAAATAGATAATAATGGGCTTGAGTTATCTGGGATCTATACCAATTTCACCGTCACTTTAGTTGCAGGGGAAGATCCTAGTCAGTCTGCTTTTCAGAATGGTGATGGAATAAATGCAGAACACGTCTATCCTCAATCTTTGGGAGCTGGTGACGAACCAGCAAGAAGTGATCTTCATAATATCTTTCCTTCTAAGGTAAATGTAAATAGTACCCGAGGTAATTGTGCTTATACTAATATTGAAGACAGTGATACGGATTCATGGTATTATCTTAGTACTCAAGAGAGTAATACTCCAAGTATGAATATTGATTTGTATAGTGAAAAAGATGAAGAAGATTGTGGTTTCGAACCAAGAGAAAGTGTGAAAGGAGATATTGCTAGAGCTATGTTTTATTTTTATACTATTTATCAAAGTGAAGCAAATGCAGAAAATCCAAGTTATTTTTCTAATCAAAAAGATATTCTTTATCAATGGCATTTAGAAGATCCTGTTGATTTTACAGAATATAGAAGAGATAGTTTGATCGCTCTAAGACAAGGAAATCATAATCCTTTTATCGTGGACAGCACCCTAGCGTGGAGAGCTTATTTTGTAGCAGATGCTTCTTATCCAGAAGGTGATCCTGATTGTTTTGGTGCAATAACTAGCGTTGAGTCTGTTCAGTCTGCAGATTGGATTACCGTTCCTTCAAATTTTATAGATAATGATTTATGGATTTTTTCTGAAAAAGAAAATGGAAGTATTGCTATCTATGATCTGCAAGGAAGGAACGTTTTAAATGCGGATTTAAATTTTGAAAATCGAATCAATGTAGAAAGTCTGAGCCAAGGATTACATATCCTCTATGTTCGTGCTAAAGATTCAGAAGTTGCCTTGCGTTTTTATAAAAATTAGATTTTTCGTTCTTTTGTACTAAGTCATTAGATTCCGATATTTCCTCGGAGACAAAAGGATCAACGGAAAAAGTGGCTTCATCTTAAAGACTTATTTTGAATAGCCTACCTCTAGGGTTTTGTATCAATATAGATACGAAACCTAAGTGTTAAAATAAATCTACAGATTCCCCCTTGTAGATTTAAATTTTCTTAATAACACACAAAATAACAATACCTTTTCTTTAGTTTCAATTAAGATAGAAACCTACTGTTTCAACATACACTTTTTTTAAGCTATAAACTAAAACATCCATCCCCAAAATGAAAACTCACTCTTTTCTAAAGAGGTATCTTTTCCTCATTACCTTAGCCTTTTTCAGTTTAAAAAATCATAGTTTTACTCAAGAGTTTTATTCAATTGAAGGTGGATTAAACACTTTGGTATTTAAACAGAAAAACGATTTAAAACTTGCTTTTTTTCTTCCTTATTTGAGCCAAGGAGAACGTATAACTATTGGTTATAGTCCAATAGATCATATAAGCATAGAAGGAGGTTTTATAAATACAAGAAGGAACATTGGAGAAACAAGAAACCCCCGATCCTTTATAGGAAAAAACTATATCATCGGCATTGGATATTATTATGGGGTAGACCTAAATAACAGGGGTAAGCCGAAAACATTAAATTATAGCTTAAAAATG
>JAULCF011091222.1:0-15862 GCA_032361265.1 Devaleraea mollis
GCCAGTCCTAAAAGTAGCGCCTTCCTGTATAGAATACACTTGCTTCTGAGGCTTATACAGTGTATACAGTGTATACACTGTATAAGCCTCAGAAGCAAGGGCAGGATCAAGAGAAACACTCAGAGGAAGAGCAAGAGCTACGCACTTGCCTTGAGAAGGTTATGATCGAGCGACACCCAGATATGCGCCAGTTTGTATCCACTGGGATATTTTAGTACAGCCATGCAGCGGAGGGGAATCCCCTCCGCTACCCACTTTTCCGCGTCTCCATCTTCTCGCGCGCTGCTCTCGCGAACGCCGCCTCCCACGTGGAAGAACTCGACCGCTGCTCCAACTCCGTGTCCTCTCTCTTCCTTTCCGGCGACAAGATCCCCTCTGACGCAGCTTTCGACAGCCCTGCCACGATCTACGCGGGCGGCGATTGTCCCTTCGACGACGCCGGCGCACTGACGATACAGATTAAGCGTTTCTTCGACGAGAGCGTCGGCTTTACTGCCACGCGTGCGCTCTGCGCTGACTTTGCTGGCCTTCTCTTCGTCTCTGAATTAACAAAAACATTCAATGCTTGATGAACAAGTTAGTAATCTACTTTTATTCCAATTATAATTTAAGACTCGCATTCTCGGAAGCAAGCCCAGTTTCTTTCTCTCAGCACGAACATGAAGAAACTGAGCAATTTGTTTCAACCTCTCCAACACAGCCGAGCACGCACGGAAGTTTTGGAAGCATTTTCAGGTAGGTTTTAAAACCAAAAAAGTGAAAAAATGCGCGTTCTTATCAAAATGATGTTTAACTTTCTTGCACACCTGCACGCCCTTCCAAACCGCAAAAATATATTATTTTCGAGCATCATGCATGACGTACAGTAATAGTTTATATTCGGTTTCTCGTCATTATCAACGTGCATGACTGACCAGACGCAACATTTGCGCAGTTTTATCGGTAGTTGCTATGCCATTAAATTAATTTTACAACAAGTGTAACCTCGTTTACGCGAAGTTATTCGTCGCGCTAATTAGCTTAATAATCTCCCCTATTTCACTAGCATACATTTCTGTCTCAGGCAGAGTCATCGGTTGAGTCATGCATGCCACAAAGCTCCTTCAGCCAACCCGCCAATCCCGCGCCTTCTGATTCTGTCATTCCCAACTTCTCCACAGAGTAAGCAACAAAAACAACTCTTGTCGCATTCGCCGGAACGTCCGACACCATCCTGTTCTGACCCAACTCCGTGACTGTGAAGCCTGCGGTCACGTTCAAGACGCGGTAACCTTCCCGCAAATGTTCCGCCCCTCCTCACCTCTGTCCTAGCATCTCCTTCTCCGCACATTAAAGCCCAACAAACAGTCACGTCCTCTCGCACAGAAACCGGGAGAGATGCCGCCGCCGCGCCCGAATGACTTAGGCGAGAAGGCATAGCTCGTGCGAGGGCAAGAAGAACCGCGTTCACAGG
The DNA here is from genome assembly GCA_032361265.1 of Devaleraea mollis. Taxonomy (NCBI): domain Eukaryota; phylum Rhodophyta; class Florideophyceae; order Palmariales; family Palmariaceae; genus Devaleraea; species Devaleraea mollis. The sequence continues at coordinate 1,454 of JAULCF011091222.1, forward strand.
CTCGTCTTTGTCGCCATGCAAAGTGCCAGCCTCCGTTTCCTCATCAAGCCTATCTTTCGCTAAAGCGATAGTTCTGTTATTCAAACCAGTTCACCAGAGACTGTTCACGAACTTTGCTTGCGATTGAATACTGACGTGACCAATCTCTACCGCCGCACGCAAGTACTGTAAAGGAACGGTGACATCCTACAGTAAGCTCATTTCAATGTTTCCGGTGTCGTCATTCTGTCTGTGCCCCGCTGGGGATCGCTCAGCCACGCTTTTGTCCAGCTTTCAATACAAGCACAGCGCCTACGACCAAACACTGTCTAAATATATTCGCACCACTGCCGCCATATGTTCATCAATGAAGACCAGATCTTCAATGTTATGCTCCGGGAAATGAATTAAGCGCCATTTTCGAACGTAATCGGCAGCCTCCGTTGCAAATAAAACTTACTTCATAGCCTCCCCTGCTTTGCTCACAGAAGCTAATTTCAAGCGCAGGCTTCGGGCAACGCGATCTTCTTCCACATCTGACATAATGTCTCCGCCATCCCTTCCAAGCGGGCTAATACACACAGGACTAAATTTCGCAAGTAGGTCATTACGTGGTAGTGCTCTTTTCGCCTTCCCATACGAGTCCGGCCAAACTGAAAAATTGAAAGCCGCGCTGATCGCACCTGCAACCTTTGTGCGCTTAGATGCCATGACGTAAGAGTTCACGTCGCCGCCGAGGGTCCGCAGAGTGACGTCACGGAACCAAGATAAGTCCTCTGGTTGCTTAAAAAAGCGCCTTCTTCCGACGTCGCATAAATCGCAGTTTCAGTCGCCGAATTTCCCCGCCCGATGCTCTTTTCCAGCTCATCCCTGATCCCTTTCGGGGTTCCCGCGATAATTCGACTCTTTAAGAGCTTCCCAATCGTGTACGTGATGACGTCATTACCCGGCGCGTTTCTAGAAACAGGAGCTTCTGGGTACATTTGCTGCGTTTTCACCGAACCTTAACACTTTCCCGAATACCCTATCCATGCTTGACTTTCCCGTCGTCGCAGGCATAACCGCTAGAAAACTTGGAGTATTAACATGCCTCAGTCGACACCCCGGCGCTACTTCTGCAATAAATTTCCTCCGCGGTCGCGCGGCTAGGCGGTCCATGTTGGCAACAAGCATCACTCCCACGACTCCAGGTATGGCTCCACGCATGATACATGCCAAGTCTCCCAGTACATGACGCGCTGAAGTGCTACCACTGTTGCGAGCAAAGTTTCCGTTCCGGACCTGTTCGTCTTCTCCGACTTCCCCGTCCAGAGCCATTAAAATTCTGTTCACTCCCGTCGTACAACAAGTTGTGCCATCCGCGTCATCGTCTTCTATCCAACCGTCATTAACTGAAGGTCAAATGTTTAGGGCTAGAAGCCCCCCACCGCCTACCATATCACCGCTCATGTTCCGTTTCCTTCGTAGTTGGCAAACCAAGTTCTGTAAGTCCGACCGCTCGCGTTCGCACGAAATACCTAAAATGGTATCCAAAGTCGTCCTTTCAGTTGTAAGTTCATATCGTAAAAGCCTTCTCTTTAGTTCCTTGCGTTTAATTTTCGCCCTCTTCCGTCTCCGTCTTTTCAGAGAGTGTTTCATACATGTCCACCATTTCCTGGCATGTCTCTCCTTTCCACTCGTGTGGAAAGGAAAGAGTTCCAAAATCCCTTTCCATGGAGTGGAACCTATTTAAATCATAATACGGAATAATAATATTATATTTTATAATATTTGATGATAATTTATTATCTTATACTATTCATCATAATATGATAATATTATTATCATACATGAGGTTTATTTACAATGCCAGACATAACGACATGTGCTTTACACTTCGTTCCTTATCGCTACGTACAGCATGATGCGATACGTCAATAATTTACTTTCCATTCCATACCCAACAATTATTTTCAGTAATAAATAACTGCATCATTTTTCATACCGAAAAACACTTCTTTTGCATCCATTTTCCGTGATCTCGCATCTGCTTCATTACTGTAAGTTCTACCCCCCCCCTTTCTCCCTCCCTCCCCAACAGTGATGGACCTTCCACCCTTCCACCTTTTCGGCCTTCCAGCTTTCCATTCTTCCACGGCCTTTTTATTTTTACCCTTCTATTTTCGCGTGCCGGGCCTTCTTTCTTTAAGCGGCCTGTAATCTTTTCTTCCATACCTTCCTCGTTTGAGCCCCCTTTTCCAGATTCCCATGCACCCTTCTCTTCATTACAGTTACCTTACAGTCTTTTTCGGACCCTCTCCTTTCCTTACAGTCCTTTTGCTCCCATTTAACCCAATCATCGACCATAGAAGTGTTTTTCAGGATAAATATCCGTCATTTATTCAGTATGCGAATATCATACCAAATTTGAAGGTACACACGGTGAAATTTGTTATAGCGTAGCTCTTCTATCCCAGACCCTAAATTCTAAACTTTAGGAAATGGTGTCCGCGTTGTGATCCAGAGAGGTTGGGCTTGGCTTGGAGAGGCACCAATCTGGATGGGCTTACGGCCAGCGGTGCCGGGTTTAGAATTCACTCTGAGTAGGCGCTCATGTCACCATGGCAGCTAGCCGCGGAAGGCCGTGGATAGTTGACAGCTACGCGACAAGCGTAACAGGAATTGATGTCATCAGTAGATGGCAGCGGCTGCAAGTGGCCCGGTACTCAAGAACGGAGAGTGGACATGAATGACGTGGATATTGTTTACAGTACGCGTCGGGCCGCGTGAAAGCGGCGTACACTTGGTGGGGCCTAGGCGGAGCGACAGGGACGGGACGCCGCAGCGTTTAAGCTGGGCGGGTGACTTTGGTCGAGCCGCGAGACAGTTTGCACAAGAGGCAGCGATGGTTTCTGGTCGCGAGCATGGGCCTCTATTGGGCCGACCTTTCAGAATCAGCGAGGAGCGCGTTGGCTTTATAGGCTAGAGAAGGGGTAGCAGATGGCCTGGCTGGCTGGCAGCATCAACGAGAAAAATATTCTGTGACCTGTTGAGCCAATCTTGGCACATCTGCATCGAGTTCACTTGCTAGCCTGGGTAAGCGCGCGAGTCGGTGGTTTCAGGAAGCTTACAATGTTTTTTTGCAGCCGTTTCAGTTTTCCTTACAGCGACTACGTCATGGTAAACAAAGGCTGGACCAACCAGACAAGAGGAGGAGCCCCAGGGCCCCTACCGCCCCGCCTGCACTTACCCAGGACCTCTCACGCCGCACCCCCTGGATGACGACACCCCGCCAGCACCACCAGCTTCTCCCTTCATCGCGAATGATTGGAAGACGCGCAGTTCCTTCGCGGTCGTCTCTGTGGCGCCGAACCGCGACGCTATCACTCACGTCGGAATGCTCTCGACCTCCTTCTATGCCCCCCCTGCGGCGGCATTTTTCTACGTGCAGCTGACACCAGCGCGCCCGCCATCGCCAATCGGGGGCGAGGACTAGACGAATGTGACAGCCGGCCGCGGATGCGGGGCGCTGGCTTCCCTTTTCTCCTGCACGCAATCAGGGGAAGACGTTGTTGGAATGGGAGAGCAGATGAATGAGGAATGGTTCGACAAACTTGCGGTGGCGAGCCTTTTCGCGGAGGCTGACAAGAAGAAACTCTGGGAGGAGCTGGAGGAGCTGGTGCCTGCGGCGGACAGTGGCGCGGACACAGCGTCGCCGTCTCTGGATAAGGGGTGTGGGGTACATGCTCAACGTGTCGCTCTGCTCATCTCGCATGTCAAAGCGGCGGGAAAGTTGGAGGGTCAGAAATCTGCGGATATGTTGGTCGCGCTGGGGGTTCTACACGATTGGCCTGGTTTATTGAGGGGATTGGACACAGAGCTATGATGCTTGGGACTTTGACACTGAAGCGTATTGTCCAGGTTAATGTCTTCCAGCAAGTATTTGTGCGGCAAGGGCAGCTCTGCAATCTCGTCGCGGGGGCCTCAGGCAAGCCGGAGGGCCCCTCGGAGGACGGCACTCGTTTGGCTCGTCACAAGCACACGAAACAGCGCCGTTTTGTTCAATTCCAAATCTCCGGCGCGGCTCTACCGGACGGCTCAACCTGCGATGACCCGAAGCTGATGTTTGCTGCTGTGGCGGCAAAGGTTGGTCGTATGGCGGTGGAGAACATCGAGAACAACATTGCTCAGGAAGAGGCGCTACTCGAGAAGGATCTTGAGCGTTCCTCCTTCAAGGGCGACCTCAACAGCGTACGTTCGGGTGCGCCGGCGCCGCTGCGTCAGGAGATCCAGATGGTGGTTGAAGACGGGAACGAGGTCGGCCACGGTAGGCTGGGGATTCGAAAGCGTCTTAGCGCGCGATTGATGAAGATGCGACAGCCGACGACCTGAAGGATTGGAGAAGTTTCGAGCAGATTCGTATGCTGGAGCAGCTGGCAGGCTCCTTTGTGGGAAGCGAGGCCGCGAATGCTGCGGAGCTGTCTTCACGCGCGTAAAAAAACACAACGGCCATCCCGCCAGCGCGCATTAATGCAGAATTGTCGATGCAAAACGAGCTTGCACCATTCGTTCTACAACTCGCCTATTTATACCTGTGTGAAAAACATTGCGGGAGCGTTCTCGGCAAGCAGGCATGGCTTTCTGCTAGGACTTTTAGCTGTTGTTATTCAGAAGGACCACACGAAAAGGCCGTGGGAAAGGGAAGTGTCTGCAAAACTTTTGAGGTTAATGATCTCACCTTTGCGGCGATGGTTTCAGTTTTGTTTATATTGGGAAGGGTGCAAAGGTTTGTGACAGACGCATTTTTGTCTGAGTTAGCCGTGCGTGAGCTATCTCACACCATTCTGCAGTTCAAGGTGGAAATCGCCGGGCATATATCACCCCAGATGCTTGGGCTGTGGATCGAAGAACTTCTCGCGGCGCATGTGGACAGTGAATACGAGTGAGCGAGTGATGAATGTCGTGGCCTGGCTTTGGATGACGATCTACACATAGTGGAAGAGAGAGTCCGGGAATGGGAGGAATCTTTCCCTTCGATACAAACATTCAATCTGGAGCAGAGGCAGGAATTCGAGAAGCTGCGAACGCAGGTGCGTGGTCACAAGAGCAACCCCGAGGCACCACGCTTTGTTCTCACGGACCGCAAGCGCCCGTAGCAAAGCAGGGACGTGCCCTATGCGAAGAAGGCAAAAACATGTCTCTCGGCTGGTTATTCTGAAGGAGGAGGAGGCGCGAGTGTCATCCTTTGCAACGCGTGCTGCAAGCAGGACACATGGCCTCGAATGCTGGCATGAAGATCTGCCCTTCGGCGAAGGGCTCCGGAAAACCATACTTGCCAATACCCGCTACCGTCTCGGACGCATGCGCAAGCGCATGGTGTATTGGAGAAAGCTCCATCCGGCTGTCCCCAAAAAAACTAGCGAGCGTCGCAGAACGGTGCGAAACTATCAGATCTGCGAAGCCAGATACTCTATGGAATTTGATTCAGGTTGCGCGGCCGAAGAATACTGGCACATCTTTCTATCCAGGGAAGGAACCCAAATCTGACTCTGCTCAAGATGAAGTGCCTGCACAGAGCAGCTTCGCGCTCTGGGGCGCTAGTCTGTCCTCCAGTGAGTGGAGTGATGGAGATCCTCTACTGAACTCTATCTTTTTGTCTCAGAATGTCTCGCAAAAGCGGGTTGGATCATCCCCGCCCTCGAGCTGTGCGAAGGAATGGTGGGTAACCTTCACAACGCAAACTCTGAGCTGTGATACTGGAAGCTCAGGCAAGCTACTGCGGGCGCTAGCAGGAGGAGCAAAAGCGGAGCAGGTGAGGCTGGATTTTCTGTAGGGCAGAGCGCCCCCCTTTTCGGGCCTCGATAGGCTCAAAGCTGTGGTCGGGCAACTTTTGGTCAGAAGAGGAGGCCGAGAAAGCAGGATGGCGGCGCGCTCGGAAGCCTATATTGGCGAAAGCGGAGGATGATCCTTGGATATTGAAATCAGAAGCAGAAGCACGCTTCGCACTGTGTATTCAAGAAGGATATATGGTCGACACGCTAGGGGTACCTGAGTATGCTCATCAACCCCAACGCTTCCAACGAAGGCTCGGATACCACTTCGTCAAGGCGGAGCCGGCCACGCAGCTCCTATGTGAATCGGTCCCTTTGCCAGTGCTGGCTCCTCCATGGTCGGAGCCGCGCACAATATCACCAGCTTCTGAAGAAGTCTCGCCAGCAATGTCAAGTTGAGCGCGTGTCAGGCATTGGCGAGAGCTATTCAAGGAAAACGCGCTGGAAGACAATCTGGACCCATTTATCAGGGACAACCGGATCGACTATCTACATGGCGGCGTGGATTCTATTAATGCTCGTGAGCGAGGCGGCGACTCTCATCATAGCAATGACGACAGTACGGATGACGACGTGCCATAGCTGGAGGATGTTGACGATAACTACCTATCGGAACTCAGCGAGAATGAAGAAATTGATGCCCGCGGATGTATTACATACTACAACTAGAAGCTACTTTTCCGAAATGCCGCTGTTGTACAAAAGCGATGAGGATGACGAGTTTGAAGAAACGCGTCTCGCTGAGAGCTGACGTAGTGCCAAGGCTGGTTCAAAGGAGATAAAGAATCCGAGGGATGTCCACAGGTCTCGGCAAGCTTTAGGAACGCCTAGCGGAGAAGGTCGGCTGGCCTTCGAAGACTACGTACCCACAGACCGCGCGATCTTGAGAAAATGTTTCTTATTCAAGGTGCTGGAAGATGAGGCAGTGCAAGTGGTCGGCGATGAGCCTCTGCCTGACGACGCCTTCTCCTACGACGTATCAGCCTACCGCTCACTTCTAGGTGAATACCCAGGCGAAGTATGGCCAGACAAAGGCCTTTGTGCTGTGTTTACCCGAGGAAGCAACGACAACTGTGATAGCGCGCCTCCAGTATGCTCTCTCTCTGCAAATAATGGAAGGGCACTGGAACACCCAGATGCATTGGATGAGATTGTCGACAAGAAAACGTCATGGGGGTTCTATGCGCAGGAAAAAAGCCACCCTCCCTGGATCCCCTTCTAGGTTCTACCTACGAATGTGGTGCCGAAGGACGAGGAATGGCGGAAGATTTCGGATGCCTCGTGGCCGAAGCTGAGCTCCTAAAAGTCAATAATCGACGGAGTACCCTTGGCGCCAAATCTGCATGCTCATGCTGAGAAAGCAGGCGCGTTTGAATGGTTCAGTCTTGCCAAAGTATCTCAAGTAGTTGAGTTCTATGCGCACATGCTTCAAGGGTCTCGCTTTGAGGTCGTTGGTCGCAACAGCGACAAGTCGCACTGGTTTCGCTCAACACATGTGGCAGCCAGAGACTGTGCGAGGGGAGAGGTGATGCGCGGAGGGAAGTTACTCAAGGATCTTCGAGTCAAGGTGGGCACTACCAACGCTGCCCAATAGTGAGCCCGTATAACAAAACCCTTTGTGAGCTATCTAGAGCGGGGATTCTATGCAGAAAGGGGGGTTTCCTGAAGAAGCTCCCTGCTGATATGCTAAATCTCTTTATGATCTGGGATGAAGGTCGGGTGCAAGTCTATGGCCCGCTGGGGCGCAGCGGCGCCTCGCCACGTTTATCGAGTATCAAGACGATATATCGTCTATTATTGCAAGCCAGGAACTCGGAGTGCTCGTCGAGTCTTTGCTAACGGACGTGTTTGAGATCGAGTTGCGTGTGAAAATGGCAAGCAAGGGAACAGCTTCTATCCCATGCGCCATTGAATTCGAAACGATTGGAGGCCATCTGAAATTCAGTTGTAACAATCGGCACTGTAGGCCACGAGATGCAGTACAACTGAAGTTTCGAAAATTTGCTGATGAAGTTCTGGCCATGGGGCCTGGAAGACACAGGATCAGCGCGACGAAAGTCATGTCATGGGTAGGCATTTTTGGGCACATGACGACTGCTGCGCAAGGCGGAGCTTCGCTGAGAAAATCGGGAAGTATTTTGCTAAGAGGCACAAAGAATGAGCCAGCGTAATATCGATTTATCGATGGCGCTGGTGAGTTTGTGCAAGCAGTCAAGAAGCTTCTGGAGCTTTATGACCAGCAGCGCTTCAGGCCTCTGGTGCGTAACCTGAAAGCCTACCACTGCGGGCTGAGCTTCTGCGCTGCAGATGCCTGCATGTCGGATGAGGACTCAGAAGGAGGCTACAGAATTGTTGTCGGAAACGTCTACGCCTACGGCAGCTGGCCGCCCGAAGTTGTGCGCGCATGGGAAATTGGACTACTTTTTATCTCTCATCTGGAGTACATCGCTAGCCTTATGGCGCTCTATCTTTTGCTAGACTCGGAGACACCTGCGTTTCTATAAAAGAGGGACAAAGGCGTTTGGATTATCGCGCGGTCAGACAACGCGGCAGCCTGCGCAGTGTCCAGCCGGCACGTGTCCACACGGCCAGTAACGGCTCTTTTTGTGCGAGCGCAGATGGAGATGGAGGAGAAGTTTAATTCTTTACTCCTCTTTGACCGTGTAATGGGTCTGCGTCATCAAGTGGTGCGCGCGGATCCATCTGGCTGGGAACGTAACCGCCGAGCCCATTCGCAGAGTGCATCCGCCGAAAACTTGATATTCCCTGAATTCCATCTTTGAGAAAGAAGTCCAGGCCATCGAGGTTGTTCTTGTGTTCAGCCAGATCGAGTTGATATTAAGACCCAATACGTCCGTGAACGGAAGACCGAGAATAATTTTATCAGCTTTCTCAAGAAAATTCAACTGGATATTTATAAACTCGACTGGACCCCAGTTGTAGTCAAGCGCAAGGCAGATAGTGCTAATATCTACTTGTACATAGCTGTTTCCGTACCGAACGCACCTTTTACTGTGAAGAGAGTTGCTGCCTCCTTAACCTTGTCTTAGATGCCGGCTTTTTCAAACACCTGGAGGTGTATGCGGCCAAGCAGATTCACGTCCGAGCCTGCATCGATAATGCAGGACTATTTAGCCCCGTAAATCTGTTGCTTACATGAAGTATGGCTTGCATCCGTTGTCTCTTTGTGGTCTGGTTTTTAACTGTGAAAACCTTTTGCAATAACTTTGCGTTTGTTATATAAGACAAAGATTTGAAGCTTTTTACTACTCAATACCTCTTTGCGGGTGCTTTATTAGGGGCGTTTGAGTGCTCGTGCCACGATCATCGCGAAGGATGCATGAGCCAAGGGCGTTTAAAGGTACATTGCATCGTCAACTTCTTTATTGAAGTCCACCGAACTTTGTTGTTCGAGCTCCAAGTCCATGAGCGCTTTGCGAGGACCATCGCACTTAGGCGTGGTTTGCCCGTGCTCCGAGTCCATGGACTCTTTACGAACTCCATCGAACTTGGGCACGACTACACTTCTGTTGCAAGTAGGGTAGTAAGAAGCTGAGCCGAAGTCCGCGGTGTCTTTACCGGACTGGTTCACGTGGTTATCCCACTGATACTACTTGGCACGCTCTTCTGCCTCGGTCCAGTAGCCTCAAATGTTAGCAAAGTCGTAGTACGGACGACTTACGGAGCGTTAGGGAAGTGGTACGGTCCAGAGAAGGTATTCTTCTTGATGCAGAGAGGTGGCTCCTGTGGGTCGAGTCCCTGGCGGCGATGGTACTCATACTGGGACCTGGTGTCGTGGGGTTCAAGGCCCATCATCTCTAGCACGGAGTCGCGGCGCCAGTCAGATGATTTTAAAGAGCTTTGCGCCTTGGGCGCGCTTCGCCTGCGATCCGACACACGCGGGTGCCTCCTTGCGACGCTCCTCTGCCAATGCTTGATCCTCGTTCACCTCTACCGTCCTGTGCGAGCAGGCCTCTGCCTGCGCCACGTCCGCGTTCTAAGTCCTGGTACTGAGGGTGGTTTTGGCCGTGGAGAAACGCAGGCGTAGGAATTCTACGGCCGAGCGCCCATCCAGCTTGCGCCTCATGTTGTTGACGCCCACCGCGGTATCGTCCTCTTCGTTGACGGTAGTAATTACTGCAGCCACGACCAAGCCTTTGAAAAGCATCATGGCCGCGTCCTCGGGGCTGCTGATGGCTGGCACGGCCGCCGGCACCGCCATCAACGGCCTGGTCACCGGCTTCATTGGGCTTGCCATTGTCGTCCATGTCATCAACTTCACGTCGCAGAAAGTCACAAAATTTCTCGAAGTCATCTTTCATGAGAAGCTCATCGGCAATTCAATTTAGGATACGCTCTCGGTGTACGACGTTTTTGACTACCTCTTCGAGAGGAGCAAAGTTTGCTGATGTAGTCGATCACGTCCGAGTTTTCGCCAATCTTCGAGAGTTGGTCGTCAAACTTGGCCCTGTCACGGAACACTAGATTCGTAGCTGTGACGAGATTGTCCACCGCGTTGCGGAAGGTTGCCCGTACTTTCCACACAAGCTTGTGCTCGCGCAATAAAAAAGAGGAGCGCTTGGGCTCCTTCATCTTGTAGAGGTATATGTACATCTTGAATAGCTCTTTATCGTCAATCTCCCCATAGGTTCACTTCTCGCAAGACGTTTTTTTGTAGAATTCGCTCAAAAGGCACGACTTCAGTCATGTCGCGGACATGGTGGCCTTGGATTTTGGCGGCTTCGGCCGCTGGCCCTCCTGGTACCGCTAATACTGAAAGCGATAGTACGCCTTGTACTTCTGCACTGGGCAAAAGGGGTGATCATAGCCGGTAAAGCGGGCGTCTTCGGTGCATTGTCAGTAGATGAACTGACATTCATCTCCATCTGTAGAGGTACATCCAGGAGGTAGGTGGGTGCCTCCGTCTCAATGTGGACGACTGGCACCATAGCTGCTGCGGGCTAAGGGAGCAAATGCTCGAAGCTTTCTGATGAAGTTACTTCGGCTTCCCAAAGGCTATGCGAGTTTCGCTCGGCGTCGTCGCGGATACGCCTCATAAACTTAAAGGAAGGATTGTCCGTCCACGCCCCTGCTCCTTCGGTGTGTGAGGACTCAGGCGGCGCGGTAGCGGGAGGGGATTCAAGGCCTGTGGGCGGGTCATCGGGCACGATCGCCTTCGTCTTCTCACGGTTCTGCTTCACACGCAGTTATTTGTTAAGATGCGGGTCGTAAGTGTTCTGGGACACCTCGAGGTCGAGGCCCCATAGAATCTTCAGCTGCATTTAATTGTACACGCGGGTTGCGTCCTCAGCGCGTAGTTCTCGAGCTGCCTTATTAACGAGAAAAGTGTTGTCAATGTCGCGGTCTTCAAAAGCGAACTTTTCGTCCGCGTCGGTCTCCTCTCGTAAGAGCGTCTGCGCGTATTTCCTCGTCTCGTACTCGGCTTCCACTTTTTCTCTGCCCAAACTCTCGAATTATTTCTCGGCCCTTGCTCTGATCGGTACAGAGCAGAGAACAGGAAAGGTTGACTGCGAATCTCACCCGTATAGCACTGTGGCTATAACGCTGTGGCTGCCGGGTTACCGTCGGTAGCTCTGTGGATTATCGCTGTGGCTGCGGTGGTGACGCCGTCTCGCTGTGGATACGGAGACGGGGAACGCGTAGATGCAATCCGAGTGCATCCTCGCGTCCCGAGTCAAGCGTGAGGACGTCGTGGCACGCGAGGTCGTAGAGGCGCGCGAGGGCGTCGAGGCGCGCGAGGGCGTCGAGGCGCTCGAGGGCGTCGTGACGCGTGAGGGCGTCGAGGCGCGCGAGGGCGTCGAGGCGCGCGAAGGGGAGAGAGAGAGAGCGCGGGGTGCAAAGATGTTGGCACACCGAGGAGAAGGGGGGTGCAGTGTTTCGTACCCTTGGTGGCCAGGGAGGCGAATGCTGTTATTATGTGGACTGATAATGTTGGTGTATGATACACTCGCTTAATTGCGGCGGTGTATGATACACTTACTAAAATTCATGGTGGCAGTTCTCCTTGTCGTGTTGTGCTAACGTCACACTCACGTTAGTTGACGTGGGTACACGTGTCCTATACATAAGTTCCCCAGCCGACGGTTAGCTCAACCTTGTGGTGCTATTAGTCCGCGCCTTTGTTTGGGACTCTTTTTTGAGTTTTTCACTGTGCATGTGTTGTTCGGGTCGTTAAGCCAAGTCTTAACGTTCAGGGTTATTTATATCTTTTCCATGTCGGTGTTAGTTGCCAGTGAGCCCATGGTGGATGTCACATTAAGGTTGGTGGTGAGTCTCGACGTTGTCGATCCTTTGGCACGTCGACGGCTTCAGACAGAAAAACTAGCCATGTTTCTGTCGACGGGATATTCCTGGTCGGCTGAGACGGTTAATTACTCCCTTCGCCTGTTTGTTATAGTTTCACTTTGGCAAACCCTTGATCATGTTGATCATAGGATACTTCAGACTAGGGCTTCCAAACGGGGCGTGACCAAACGCGGCATTTTCAAGTAATCCAAGTGGATCGGCGCTTGTTGCAGCCGATCTCTTATCAAATGAGACATGTAATGTCTTTGTTAACCTCATATAGTTTGGTAGCCTATAGGTCGTGCCATTCACACATGTAGGTTGCTCATGTTGAGACTGTGGTGTGGCCTGCACGAAGGTCAGCGCTGTGAGAACTTCGCTTAAGCGGCATAAGAAAGCGGATCATCTGAGACGGAATTCAAAACTTCTCTCAAGTAGGCAGGCACATCCTAATGGAGGGACGCTAGGCGTTTCTATGCGTCTACATTAGGGAAACCTGCCCATGGCGCGTTCACCTCAGAAAAACGTCGCGTTTTCGACACGGCTTTGAACTCGTCCACGAGATATAGCGAGGCGTGCTGATCCTTCAGTTAGTCTGTGAGGTCTTGTTGACGCCGAGGAATGCATTATCGTAAACTTTCATACGCGATACATAGATCTCTCGGAGTTTGCCTAAATGCATATCTTCGCTTGAGCGACTAAAGGTGAAATAAATTTCGCTACATTTGCCGGCCCCGACCACATGATAGTAAGTTTGTTGCCCCTTCCGTGGTCGTGGCCATCCAACGAGGACATAGTAGCCAACTTCAAAGTTGATCGACTGCACGTTTATGCCTTTGTTACGTCGTCTCGTCTGTTCCTCCCTGCGTGCGTTTGAAGAGGCAGTGACCTTCCTGTGCATAGAATCAGTTGACTTTGCAATCGATTTGTATCGCAGAAGTTGGCGGGCCTTGACCATAGTTAATATCGGTACGGCTTTGGCCTCTCCCAGTTCAATAAAAATGTGGGTGAGAGGGCTTTCGGGGAGCTTCTGCGTAAACGCAGTCAGCGGTGTAATGTTGTCTCCAAGATTTGGGGATGGTGATTGGTTTATAACCATTTGCACCCTTTTCGTGAGTCGCGGTCAAGACGACACACCAAGGTTGTACTCCGAGAGCAGGGCTTGTGTTCCGCAAATGACTTGGCGACACACCACTTCCACCGAGCCATTACTCTGTGCATGGTATGCTGATGTGAAGTGCTGTTTTGTCTGCAACGCTTTCGCGGTCTTGCAGCACTTCATTGTTGAAGTGTGATCCCTGATCTGAGATCCAAGTTTTTGGTAAGCCTAAGGATGCGTTCCAAGTTGTCAGTGCTTTGACTGGAGAGCTTGTGTCGCATTTTCTTGCTAAGAAACCCGATATTGTTGCTCAAGTCATCTTTTAGTATAAGAATGTACGTGTAGCCATCTTCGCCCTCCCCCATGTAAAGATAGTCGAAGTGAAATATTTCATTGGGCTTCGACGCATGGAGCATGTCGCTCTGTGGCCGGGGGATGCGGATACTTCCTTTTGTGCTTGCACAGTGCGGGCATGTTTTTGCAAAACGCTTTGACGTTGTCTTTTAGGCCGACCCACGTAAAGTAGGTTGATACCCTGCCGCTCGTCTTATCCCGGACTCTGTGTTCCGCTGCGCCACAGTGGGCGAAAACTAGGATCGAGAGCTTGAGCAGTGTGGCAGACTTTGGTATGCGCATTTTTCCCATTTTTCCCTTGCTCATTTAGCATTTGAGTGTGCCGGTTGTGTTAATCGTGACGCCTTGCCTCTAATCTATTGGTAAGCATTTTTAGCTTCCATAACCTGTTCGAGGAATGTATCAATGTTGATATTATTCTTCGCCAGTGATGGCACCGGGATGTATAGTCGTCTAGACTTGACGTCTTCCCTCGCGCCTCATCGCGAGATCAGGTCCGGGAAGTAGTTGTACTCTCCCGGTATATGTCTCGCGAGGTATTGGAACGCGAGAGGATAAGCACCCTTTTCTTCACATTTCTGGTGGCCAATGGCACTAGTGTCTAGACGCCCGGCAAAAAACGTTAATTAACGTCAAAAATTGTACTCATAATTTTACTGTCAGTATGGGTTTTCAAATATGATTGGCCCACAAGATCCGACTCTAGCACACGGAAAATTGATATGTAGTATGATGTACAGGTAACGTGTTAGCACGCCCAAGCGTTTTGCTTACAGCCTTGCAGTGATGTCATCTATGACATCACTGTAAGACATCGGCTCACGTGCCCTGCATCACTCACCGTGATCGCGCAAAACGACC
>JAULCF011093443.1:0-15854 GCA_032361265.1 Devaleraea mollis
ACGACAACAATCAACCCAAACCTCTCCTGAGTAAGGCCCACACATGCAGCAGTTTGATATCGTCGTCGTCGGTGGCGGTAGCGCCGGAAGTGCCGCCGCAGAAGCGGCGGCGACTGGCTCGTGGCGCCGCAGAAGGCGATAGCGAGCTTCTGCGCTGCCCGTGTCGCTTGAAGGGCCTCGCGCCGCTGCTGGGCGATGTTGTAGCGCGGTGTGGGAAGCGTTCTTTTAGAGCGCTTCTCTCCGAGACTTGTCCCTCGGAGACGTGCCCCCTCGGTGCTAGGAGTAAAGTGCGCCGCTTGTCGTGTCGTGAACTGTCCGGTGCGAGGACGAAGGCTGGAAATGTTGCAGCGTTTCTCGTCCGCGCTGTGCGGCAGGCGGTGCCGCTCGCCGTCTTTGGCTCGCACGTGAACAGGGGTCTGTTCGAGGACGCCGTGCACGCGCTGATACGCCGCCGCAGCCAACATGAGGTGTTTGATGTGGGTCAGCTTCTTGCTCAGCGGGGGATGAGAGTCACGGATGTTGCTTGGCTGTATCGGGGCGGGGCTGACGGAAGGAAAGTTTGCAACCCGACGGATCTGAAGTTCCGCAAGGCGCGGTTGGCGGAGATGGTCTCCTGGCTCTTCCGCGGCTTATGTCTTCCTCTCCTGCGCCAGAACTTTTACGTCACTGAGGCAGAGGTCTCGCGGAACCGTGTACTGTACTACAGGAGGGAGGTCTGGTCTGCGCTGACAGACGCGACGCTGGACAGCATGCTGCGCTCTGATCACCACCAGTTCAGCATGCTGTCGCCGAAATCCCTCGCATCCGCGCGACGCCAGCGAGAAACAGTCGTGAAAGAGATCGAGTCGTGCTTCGGCTCCGCCGCGGTTTTCTCCTTCTCGAGCATCCGCTTTCTGCCAAAGCCATCTGGCGCGCGTGGCATTCAGCGTCGACGAGCCATCTCTTTCCGAAGCTTCATGAACGCGAGGCTTGCGCCGAAGGCGGTTGCCTACCACGCGCCGAACGCCAGTTTACTCTCGATCTCGCAAGCGGCGACGAAGTATTTCTACGCAAACGTCCTGGAAATTCTCTGGTCTGAGATGCGATCCAACGCAAGCCCGCTCGGCGCCTCCGTCTTCTCCAGCACAGACATCTATGCCAAGTACGCAGACCTTGCGTCGCGCTGGCGTGCGGCCGGTCGGCCCCGCATGTTCTTTGCAAGCATGGACATAGCGCGCAGCTTTGACACAGTGCCACTAGCCTCACTTCTGCGCGATGTGCTCCCGTCAATTCTACGCATGGATGAGTACGTCATCCTGCGCTATGTCGTCGTCAAACGGCCCGCCGCCCACAGTCCGCTCGTCTACCGCTACCGCTACTACGCGTGCGAGGAGATGGGCGAAGAGTCGCACTTCTCTCGTCTTCTACGCACAAAACTGGCTGCGCGACATCGCGGTGCGCTGTTCATCGACCTCTGCGATGTCACGCGCCTGAAGCGCGCCGACGTTTTGCGTGCGCTAGGAGAGCTGGTTGGCAACAATGTCGTCCACATTCCCCGTCGCAACCGCCGCGGCTCAGAGACGGCGTACGCGTCGCAGTGCCAGGGCCTGCCGCAGGGTTCGCCGCTGTCTGGGATCTTGACTTCGCTCTTCTACGGTTACGTAGAGGCGAAAGACCTGCTCCAGTATCTGCCGAGGTACGGGGACGCTGGCGGCGAGGTCGACGCGCCGCTGCAGTTGTTCATGCGGCAGGTGGATGATACGATATTTGCGAGCGCGGTCGAGGGTGATGCGCGGCGGTTCGCGGAACGGATGCGAAAGGGATGGGACGCGGAGCACGGGTTTGTGACGAATCCGTCGAAGACGCGGTCGAATTTCGATCCTCACGTTGGCGGCAAAACAGGCCTGCGATTCATCCCCTGGTGCGGCTACATTATTGACACGCTGACTATGGAGGTGCGCAACGACTACGACAGGTACGTGTCATCTGGTTTTCGGATTCGCGATACGCTGTGCATTGTGTTTGGAAGCGGGGCGATGCGGTCGTTCTCAGCCAAGGCTTTGACGTGCTTCAAGCCGAAGCTGCACGCGATTCTGGTGGACGCAGGCATCAACTGCCGGCAAACAATCGCCCTGAATTTGTACCAGGCTGCTCTCCTGGCGGCGCTGAAGCTGTGCTCGTACGCTCTCGCTCTCTTCGCCGGCGGAGAAGCGCGTGCCGAGCGGGGGACGGGCGGCTTTTTTCGCCGCACAGCTTTCGCGACAGTCGACAGCTTTTGCGACATGGTCGCGGTCGCCGTATCGAGCGTTGTTGCCTCTGGCGCCGGGAGCGGCTTCCCTGTCAAGGAGTGGGACCTGCGCTACATCGCGCTGCGAGGCTTCTACGACGTCATTCTCCGCAGGATGGACGTGTGGTACGTGGAGGAGGCTAAAGCGGCGTTTGAGTTGGGGGTCGGAAATGCGCGTTTCGCGACGGTGGGCGGTACGGTGAAAGACCTCGCTGACGTTTTCTCGTCAGCGATGAGTGTATCATCGAATAAAGCGATGTGGGCGATTCGATTGTAGAAATAACTACTCCGGCGAACGCAATTAGAGTAAGCAATGCCCAGTTCGTGGCTGGGCATTTCTACTGCAAAGCAACATCGCCACACCACCGCTTTCGCATCGGCGCTACTCGCCACACGCAACTACAGGAACAGCAATCTCGACAAAACTAAATCAAAGCTCGGAGCTAATTTACCGTCTCGCGCACACCACACACCGCGAGTTTTCACTGCGCCACCGCCCCTCCCCCCGCGGCGCACGCTCAGTCGTAAGTCTGGCGCTCGAGGCGGCGTTCCTTGAGGACGTCGACCCTCTTTTGCAGGTACGGGTTCCAGATGTCCTCCGTCGCCTGCATGTCTGTGGGCAGGTACGTCTTCTTGACGTCGAGGTCGATGGCGCGCTTGAGGCGCTTGTTGCGCAGCTCGACCTCGAGCGGGCCCAGCTGGGCGATGGCGGCGGCGACCTCGGGCTCCTTCTCGTTGAGGAGGTCGTCGTAGCGGAGGCCGTAGCGGCGCAGCTCCGCGCCGACGGACGCCTGGTACGCGTACGCCGCGCGGCGCACGGCAGGGCCCACGACGGGCAGCGAGAGCACGAATTTGCCGACGGACATTGTTGGGGTTTAGCGGGGTACGGAGGCCAGGGGGCGGGGAAGGGGGATGGGAGGGTGAGTTGTGTGGTGCGTGAAGGGCTTGTCAGAGTGGGTTGGGGAATGGAAAACGACGCGCATGGGACTTCATGGCATGATAGCGCTAGTTGTCAAAATGACACGAAATCGGGAAAGACTTTTCTCGCACATGCGTCGACAATTCTAGAAATCTCTTCCACCAGAGTCTTCCACCTTCTCAAGTTCTGCGGGTCGAGCCTGCGACCCTTCGCGACGCCCAGAGCGACATCGCCTACAATACTCCCCCTCACCACTAGACCGTCACCCTCACCACCAGACCGTCACCGCCGGCCAATTGCATCCCCAGCATCCAGAGCGCAGCCCCTTCAACCCAGCGGATCACAAGATGGACATCGACATCTCTTCCCCGCCGCCCTTCCACCCCTCGACATTCAAGCGGCCCCTCGAAGATGCCTCCTCACCCGACGCAAAGCGCCTCCTCACGGACCGCCTGGCAGGCATGCACATCGGCGCCCACTCCGCTCCGCCGCCTTTCCCTCCTCACGCGCCTGGAGGGCCCTTCGGCGCACCCCGCCCGGCCCACGACTGCTTCTCCGGCGCATCGCGGGCGCCGCCGTCGCCGCCGCCCCAGCACTCAGGCCGCGGGGCCTTCGTCTTCGGCGCAGCGCTCTCAGACAGCCTCCCCTCGCCGCCGCCGGCCGACGATGGCATGGACGTCGCCGGCGCAGACGCCGACGTCGAAGCCGACGCAGACGCAGACATCGACGCCGACGCCGACGCAGACGTCGACGCCGAGGCCTGCCGCGCCCTCGTCGTGTATCGCCAGCCGCGCCTCCGTCGGCCGCTGCCGCCGCCGCCGGTCGAGACCTGGTGTCCGCGGAGCGGGACGAAGCGCTCGCTCGCCCTCGTCCCGTACAGGCCCACGCGGCGGCGGCTGATGATCGAGGGCGGCGAGGGGCGCGCGTGGGTCGAGAGCGAGATGCGCGACGACGACTAGGGCGCCGGTCGACGATGCGATGGGCGTCACCGACGCTGCCGCCGAAGCGTGCCGCGCCCTCGTCGTGTATCGCCAGCGGTCGAGACCTGGTCTCCGCGGAGCGGCGCGGCGCGAAGCGCTCGCTCGCCCTCGTGCCGTACAGGCCCGCGCGGCGGCGCGTGAAGATTGAGGGCGGCGAGGGGTGCGCGTTGGGTCGAGGGCGGGATGCGGGTCGACGACTAGGGCTCTGTGAAGATCGTCGGCATGTCGGCTGCGAGGGCGCGCGCGTCGACGACGGTTACGTTGTGGAGGTATGCCTGTGTTGTCGTGGTGATGTGCGAGGCGACGATCCATGCGGGCGCGCGGCCGTAGAGGACGCTGCGCGGGTGTATGAGGGCGGTCGTGCCCGAGAGGAGGATTTTGTACGTGCGGCCGTCGGGCGACACTTGGGCCAGGCTTGAGAACATGCCTACGGCTAGGGCGCGTGTGAGGCGCGTTGTGGCGCTGCTGCTGTCGACGCGCTTGCGTGTGGCGGTGTTGGCTGTTTTGCGCAGGGATCTGCGGAGGGCTTGGCAGAGTTTGTGCGCTTGGCCCAGGGCCGCGATGGAGACGCCGTGTGTGGCGCACCATTGCGGGGACTTGGCGCCGGCGAGCCAGCGGCGGTAGATGTTCGTTAGAGAGACGACGTCGCCTTCGGCGGCGACGAAGTCTTGGCCCATTTTAGATCGGGCTTTTGTAAATAGTGACCCGGAGACTTGTAGCATAGCACACGCTGCCGCAGCTAGGTCACCTACACCCCTCTCCTCGCCCGCGATGAGCGCACGGCCAAGGTGCGGTGGAAGCGGGATATCGGCGAGACGCTCGCCGACATCCGACAGGCTTCCGTCCGCCTTGAGCGCCCCAAGGCTGTGAAGGTTCCCCATCGCACTCGCTATCGCGTCCAGCGGTGGGGGCGTGAGAAACTCGAAGCGAGCCAGCTGTTCTACGCCAACCGATTTCAGGCGGAGGACAGCGTCCGTCAAGTCCGACCGCAGGATCTCCGGGGGCGAGTCGGACGCGAACGTTGCATCGTAGTCGCTTTTCGTGTACAGGCGGTAGCACACTCCAGCCTGGTCACGCCCGACCACACTCGCGCGCTGCGTCGCGGACGACTTGGAGATGGGGATCGACGCGATTTTCTTCGACTTCCGCGCCGCGCTATAAACAGAGACTGTCTCCAGCCCGCAGTCAACAACAGTCGCAATCCCTTCAACACTTGCCGCCTCAGCCACATCCGTCGCCACGATAACTCTCAGCACGTGCAACGAAACCGCCTCGAGCGCCGCGAGCTGCTGCTGCGGCACAAGACCACTATGCAGCGGTATCGCCCGCACACTCCCTCCCTCCCCCTGCCGCCGTCCTCCCTCCAACCCCCGCTCCCTCTTCCGCCCACGACCCCCCTCGCCCTGCGGCGCCCCAACCTCCCTCGCCCAGTCCGCGACCATCTGGCAAAATTCATCCACCTCCCTTACCCCCGGCACGAAAACGACCACATCCCCCCTCCCCCGCCGCCCGCCCCGCGCCCATTTCGCGTGCGCCCCCCGCACGACCTCGAGCGCCTTCCCCAGAAGATCCCCCACCGGCCGCGGGGCGTACTCGACGCGCACCGCCGGGGCATCCGCACGGCAGTCGACGGAGGCGACGGCGCGGGCGCCGCCGAAGAAGTCGACGACATCCCCCGTCTCGGCTGCCGTTGATATAACGATGACGCGCAGGTCGGGCCGGTGGCGCAGCTGGACGGCGCGCAGGAGGGCGAGGACGACGTCTGTCCCGAGGGCGCGGGCGGCGGCGTCGACGACGACGACGGCGTAGGTCGAGAGGAGGGCGTCGTCGCGCAGGGCGGCGACGAGGGCTGGGGGCGTGGTGAAGACGACGCGCGTCTCGCGCGAGCGAGAAGAGGCGAGGGGGAGGACGTAGCCGACGGTGTCTGGGGGGGAGGCGCGGGCGAGGGCGGCTGCGGAAGCGAGGGCGAAGGTGGGGGAGGGGAGGGTGCTGGCGAGGGCGGGGGTGGGGGAGGTCCAGTTTGCGGCGGCGAGGAGGGCGGGGCGGGCGGGTGAGAGGTCGAGAGAGGGCGCTGTGGTTAGGAGGAGGGTGCGGTGGTGCTCGAGGGCGTGGAGGATGCGGAGGCGGTGGCGGGAGAGGGTGCTTTGGCGGGCGGGGAGGGAAGAGGGTTGCGGAGGCGCGCTGGCAGCGCCCGGGCGCCAGAAAGACATTTTTTTCGAGAAGGATGGGGGCCGGAGGTAGGCTGGGAGTGATAGGAGGATAAGAAGATGGGAGAGGAAGTGACGTAGTAGAGCGCGGCAAGAGCTCGGAACGAAAGCGCTCGAGGTTAGCGGAAGACGGGACGCCGCTGCCTCTGGTTTGAGAGGTAAGGGGACGCTGGGTTGATCGCACCGAGCGAGACTAAGCTCCGGAGCTGCAGCTGAGCCGCGAGTTCGGCGGCCGTGCCCGTTCTAGGTTTGTGCTTCGTCGGTAAAAAGTGTGGTACTGTTTTGAAATACGAATATGTTTGGGAAAGAATGTCGTCAAAGCAGTTTTGAAAAAGCCTAACTTAAAACCGTTCAGCGCCTTTTCGTAGGGGACCTGGATATGATTATCTCAGTCTCGAGATGTAATGCCCATGGGCACTACGCATAGTTCGACGTCGCAACTTAACAACAAGAAAATCTCTTTGCCGCAAACGGCATCTGTAGCTGGAAAACCAGCCTTCAAGGCACCTCGTCTCGCTGCAACTGTGAGCTCGGCCCAGAAGCGTTCTGCTCCTATTTCCAATCGGTTTGCATAACGCGGGTAAGATATAAGGAGGTGGGATTTACAGTACTTGCCTGATGTGCGAGCGCGGCATTGCTCAGCTCTCCTTCAGCACCACAAAATTTGTCGACAAAATACATGATCGTGCATGTTCAATTGATAAGAATGTAAGAGTAAAAATTGAGGCGCCTCAATTTTCTTACATTCACGCGTGTGAAGTTTCTTTCCAAAAGGCGGATCGCCGTGCACTAAATCATTTAGTGGCAGCGATGTGTGATCTGGGATCCAATCGATCAAATCCGATATCTGGGATCCCGTTTTTCTAATTAAATAAAATTGATTATATTCAATTTATACATAAAATAGTAAACAAGATAAGAATTGGCGATTTTGTTGTGCGCCTCTACAACATTGGGTGGGCACATCACGCAGTACTACTAAATTAGTAGCACGTTCAAAATTCATGAATTATGCAGAAAAACGCCCGAGGCGTAAGTCGAAGGATAAGCATATGTTGCAGGTAGCTCACAAACGGAGGCTTCATTCCCCTCATTCCTCCCCGTCCATGCCATGGCGTTAAACAACCGTTTCAAGAACAGTGCCACTTTAAGGGCCGTGCACATAGTAAGCTGAAAGATCGTTTACACAAATAAGCCTTAAGCATCTTAAGTGAATATGCGAGAAATAAAGGTAATAAAACAACGCGAACACTATTTTTCTATGCGAGCAGCAGTCCTAAAGCCCGGGATAATAATTCTTTTTCGAATTGAAATCGCAGCCGTTCGCCAGAGATTCATGAAAAATCGGCGACGCAATTACGTCTTTTAGTGGCCACTGTTGTCACGCCCTTCCTCATCGCATAGCGCAGAATGACATTGTTAAGAAACTTTTGCGCACATTTTGAACAGCCGCCATTCGCGCGAAAGGCGGCTGGTCAAAACGTGCGCAAAGCGCCTCAATGACGTGAAGTTCAAAAGTTGGCCCCTCTCTCCAGAGCAAAAGCGTCGTATATGTCCCTCTTCGCCTTCTCAGCACTATCGAAGAAAGCTAGACTCACCTGCTATTCTAGCAGCAGGAGACCAGATAGGATCGGATTCAAGATCACACATCGCTGCCTCTAAATGCTTTAGTGCACGGTGGTCCACGTTTCGGAAGAAAACTCACGCCTCAATTTTACTCTTACATTCTTATCAAATGGAAATACATGACAAATTCTGGGCTGCAAAGAGGCTACACAAAGCCACGCTCGCACCTCAGGTTGAAGCCCACCACCTTACTTTTTACTGCGCTTGGCAAACCGGTTGGAAATTGGAGCAGAACGCTTCTTAGCAGAGCTCACAGTCGCGGCGACACGAGGTGCCTTGGCGGCTGGTTTTCCAGCTACAGACGACTTTTGCGGCAACGAGATTTTCTTGTTGTTGAGTTTCGACGACGGCTTCGAGGCCCCAGCTCTTGCTGCAGTCTCGTCATCCATTGCGTCAGATTCTTCATCATTCTCGCGGTCTTCACCGTCAGAAGATTCGTTGTCGCTTCCACTTCTACGACTGGCGGCCACAGGCGTCACAGGCGATTCATGGCGAGCATTCTGCGCTGATGCCTGCTCGTCGTCGCTGCTTTCGTCGGAATCAGATGACGAACCCGACTCCTCCTTCGCTGCCGCACGTTGCTGACGAGGCGCAGGACGACCAGTATCACGCTTAGCAACAGGCGCTTCCGTTTTTTCAGCTTCCATGTCTTCTATGGCAACTCGCTGGCGATGAACTTCCTGCACGCGATCACCCAACGCAGTTCGCTTATAATGGCTAGCCAGCTGGACAGCAAATTTCAAAGAAATCGAGCTGCTCAGGCGCGTAGCGATGTCAAATGCGCGTAAATTCTGTTCTTTGCGACACGCAACCTCCATCAGAGCAAGTAAGCACTTGTCAACTTCACGGGCAGACACTGAGGCTGCCTCCTCAGCCTCCTCAAACTCCTGATCGTCTTCGTCATACTGCTCCTCTGCATCGGCCTTGGCTTTGCTTGTACGAGCGAGTCTGAGGCGAGAACGGAACAGGCGCTCGTCCAAAGTAGACTTGCCTTCCTTCGTCACCTGATCGACGACAGGAGCTAAAAGTGACACCTTTCGCAACGCTGGACGAGGTGTGGCAGGCGGCGATCTCTCCTCTCCGAAGCATTGGGCTCCAATAGCTGCTTCAGATGAAACAGCCGCAAGCCAAAACCAAGAGCAGTCTGCAGATTTGCCTGCATTTCGCAACATTGGAAGCCAGGTTGTTCCAGTGAAAAGCCAGACAGTACCAGAGCTGTCGTACGCCACAAGGTCAGCAGTGTCAGTCGCAAAGCCAAGCCATTCAAGCTTGGAGCCCGGCGTTAACACAAGGCAACCGTTAGATAGCTCCTTCGAAACTTCACCACTGGTGGAAACCTCAAAGAGCTGGAAGCGCAGCTCAGGGGTGTGCTTAGATGCGGCGCATACAACTGCAAGCTTGTCTTGAAATGCTGCAGAAGTCACGACTCGCCCGGCCACTCCAAACACATCAGTAGGAAGACCCGAAAGAGAAAAGAGGCGAATGACATTTTGATCAGTAGAGATAGCCGCAAAACGACCGCCGAGAGCGATCGACACTGCAGATTCGTCCGAAGCCAATGACTGGATCCAATCTGAATTGTTTGACCACGATGTGAAAGGACGGAAAGAAACAAGGCTTCCATGATCCTTGTTCTTGGGGCAAGCAAGCAGTACGCCAGTCTCACTCACATCAGCGAGAGAAAAGCCAAAGTGATCCTTGATTCCGACGCTACGCCGGCTTGCGTCGGCAAATTCAACTTCAACGAGATTATGGCTGGTTTCGTCATGCGACAAAACTGCGGCAGTCAGCGTCCACCTCAAAAGATGCTTCTTCGCGGAATCCCCAGCAGATGCGATGGTAGACGATGGATTGAATGAAGCCTGGGCAGTAGGAATAGCTGCAGGGGCAGCAAGCCCTCCTCGGCCTCCCTTTTCCCCACGCCTCCTGCGGCGCCTTTCCCGCCGGCGCTCGCGCTCCTCTTCAGTATCATACGCATCAGCAAGTGCGCGCTCACGCTCACGGCGAGCATCGCCAAAATCACCTTCATCGTCTGCTTCCAAATCGCTGGCGTCAAAATTAATCTCAGGTCGCTCGGCAGAGCCGTCACTGCCATTCCCACCACCATCCCTATCGCTGCCATCATCCGCGTTGCCGTCGCTGCCAGGGGCGGCTGGGCGATGCCGACGGAGTTTCTTCGGCCTCACGCGGTCACTGTCGCTATCGCTTCCACTGCCGTCTCCATCTTCGTTATCGCTTCCGTCGCTGCTCCCGTCACTCTGGTCACCTTTTTCTCCGCCTCGCCGACGCGAAGCTGGCGCGTCCTCAGGCAGCGCAGGAAGCTGCACTTGGTCGATAGAATCGGAGGGCACGTGCGGCGCCGGCATGTGGCTCGGGACCACATCTGACACAATTCCCCACTGTCCCATACAGTCCATTGCCATGATAGAGTTGGAGTCTGGATGCCAAGCAAGGTCCTGCACATCGTTGTCGGCTTTCCAGCTTGAAACAACTTTCATAGCCCCCGCATTCCACACTACCACCGACCCACCTTTGCGGGCTGTCAGTGCGTACTTTCCATTCCGGCTCCACGCAACAGCTAGCACAGACGACAAACCGCCGCCACCACCGTTCTTCCCTCCCTCGCCAGCAGCGCTGCTGCTGCCGGTAACAGCACCATTGCTCATCCCCTCCTCGCCGCCCATGTCATCTTCCTCATCATCATCCTCGCCGCCGCCCGCCGTGTCCTCCAGCAGTCTGTCAAACACCCAAGTATCCCTCTTCACAAACACCGCGCCCCGATCCGTGCCAATAAGAATCTCACTCCCATCCGGCGCCCACTCCACACACACTACCTTCCTCTCATTGACCTCGAGCTCACCCACACATGTGCCCTTATTAATACTCCAAACCGAGGCACTACCGTCGCCGCCCACCGTAGCAACAAAGTCGCCCTTCGGATCGAACGCGACCGCAACAATCGCAGCCCCACCCTCCTTCCGCATAACGGTAACCGTCGACGGCTGCGCCGTCATAACAACCTTAACAACCCCCGGCTCGTCGCCCGCCGCCGCCAGCCACGCCCCATTCCCCGAGAAGTCAACGCCCCTCACCGCCCCCCCGAACCGCGCACAAGCTTGGACCAACTCAGACCCGACCTCGAACCCGCCCTTCTCCCTCCCAACGTCTGCGCTAAAAATGCGCACAAACCCGTCCTCGCACCCCGTCGCAAACGTGCGGCAGTCGGCGGCGAGGGCGACGGCAGAAATCGGCCTCTCATGCACGTCCGTCGCAGGCACGTCGTGCATCCCCGGCTCGCGCCGCGCAGAGTTCGCCCACCACGCCGCCGCCGCGCCCGGCGACGGCAGGAGAACGTCGTGCGCCCGCACAGCGCAGTCGCTGCCCGCTGTCAGGGCGAAGCCGCCGTCGGGAGAGACGGCCATGCCCGCCACGCCGGGTAGGTGCGCATAGTTCAGTTGCAGGCGGTTACCGCGCATTGTGGATGGACGAGATGACGGCCTAGCTGGTCTGGGGTGGGCAATGCTGGCAGCGCAAGCCGCGGAAGATGAATGCTAATTGTACAGTAAAACGAAAAAGTACGCGCGCTCTTTTTTGGCGGCAAAAAGAAGATTTTCGTAGAACAGTTTTTTTTCATTTCCCGCCAAATTGTTGACAGGTAATGTCATCCTGCTGATGTCAGTATTATCACTGACATCAGTACACAAAAGTAAAAAGAAATCACATAACGACAGTGGAGTGTCATCTTCTTGATACTGCCATCTGCTGCTTTTCCTCATATTTTCAGACTTTGGTTTGAGATTATCATAGTGTATACACGGCAGAAATAGAATAAGGGTGTACCCTAATTCTATTTCAGCCGATTTTTTGGGGTTACCGACCACGTTCTCGGGTCTCTTATTTTTCGATTGTCAAAAGGCTATTACTTATAGCGCGCAGTACGCGAAGCAGGTGCTTGAGTATGAATATAAGCTTAACAGAGGGCTACCAATTGGCAGCGCATTTAATTGTAGGTACTTCAAAATGGTTCGAGTGTGAGTGCGCGAGTTTGTCATCTGCACTATTTCATGGACCGGGAAAGATCGTGAAAAATCTGTCATGCTGGTAGCGCAAATTGATACGCCGACTTTAGTCGTATAATTATAAATTTATGCTGCCAGCATGACAGATTTTTCAAGTCACAGTCTGCTGTTAAAGACTTTCACTAGCACCATCCTAATGAGAAAATGGATGGTTCAAGCTGAAAACGATGGATCCTATAAGTACTCTTTTCACTGACCATAGTTGGTTATGACTAGCTCTGCCAATTGTCTCGCTGCTACAGAAAAATGTGGTAGTTATTGAGCTAGACGGCCTGGCCTGATATGATTTTTAAATCTTAAAAGACTGCTGGGGCTTGACGTCCTCTTTTAGAGGTATACTTTACCGTTAGTTAACCCAACGTCTGTGTGTATTTAGGTATGCGGTAATACGATAACCCCAATTATTTGGCTGGTAAAACTGATTTATCTCTCACCAGCGCTGCAAAATCTTTCTTCCCGACACTCCTTCCATGCAACCTCGGCGCGGCGTGGTCGCCGACTTCCACCGAGACCCGTAACGAGCGCTTATCGTCTTTTCAGAGAAAGGTACTGACAGTCGACTCGATAGACAAGTCGAAACGTAGGGCGCAACTCTTCTCACGCTAACAAGTCCTCTCGAACAGAAACGAACGCTCGACGTTATCAGCACATAAGAAGGAGTTAGAGTCGTCCGAGGCGGCGACAAATAGGCCGACCAGTTAAAGTCGCTTTAACCGGCGGCCTTCTATTGACGATTCAGGCCGCGAAATGTCCCAACTGCATCGTTCCTCGTCTTCCCAAGCACAAGATCTCAACTATGCACAAACCTGGTGAAACCGGTCCCTATCCGTCCCATCAATCTCCTCCTGTAAAATTACAGGAAACGTCCCGTAGCCCGCCGTGATATCCTTGGCAGCTTTCGCAGCCCCCGCTTGGACACCTGTCCTGCCTTCGCTGCTGCCTTGGAGCAGATCAGGGCGGCACCCGACAGCGGCCTCTTCGCGCGCGGTGAGGCGCGCGCCGGGACGCGCCGTGTCGGCTGCGGCAAGCGCAGATGTTACGGAGCTCGACACGGCCGCCGCTGCCTCGCTAATAACTTCGCTGAAGACCACTTCGCCATCGGCAGCGGTGCGCAGATCCGCCGAAGGTCTCTGGGGGAGCCTGAGGATGAACCGAAGTAAGAGACTAGCGACATGGGTGTCGTGGGCGGCATGGGCGGCATTGGCGGTGTTACAACGCGTGAGGCGTGCGCATAGAGTGCGCAAGGCGCGCGGCACTTCAACGAAGACTTTGCATATGAACATGAATTCCTGAGCGCCGATGGGCGGTGCCACTAAATTAAAACCGCCGTCTATGTGCGCTCTGTAGAGCCATCGCAAAATTTGTCTAAGAAAGCTGAGTTAGGCGAAGCCTCCTAATTATGCATTAATACATTGGAGCTGGCCGTGACGACGCAAAGCACATTATTTGCTTTGATTCGATATCTGCTCATCCAGCACTTTTGGCAGTAAAAAGCCGAGGCAAAGTTGAGCTTGCGTTATTCCAATTTGAATATTTCCGAGCTCAGCCCAGTAGCGGATAACTTACCAGCTTCGGCAAAGCATGATAACTTAGGGTTATAATGTCCGCTGCAAAAAAGGTGAGTGCGAAATTCGCACTCAACTTCTCGCACCGTGAACAGATTTATTTACCAAGCAAAAACTTCCAGGTGTAAACCCACTAATATATTATAATATAACAAACGCGTTTGCAGGAGCCAAGAAGGCTCTCTCTTAGAGTGAGCCTTCTAGCTAGGTTCCAACAAACGCGTTTGATGCATATGCATAATATATATTAGGCTTCAATCAGCGCGTTGAAACGCAATTTTTGCGGTAGCACAGACAATGGCATTGTTCCTGATGGATTTTAAGAGGTCCGTGAAGCCTTCTCCTCTCTTCTCCCCTGGCTCTATCAACTTTCAGTTTTGGCCTTCTTGACCCGGCCTTGTCCTTTCCCGAATGCGAAGCTCAAAAGTGGGCCCAGTCACTGATTCCTATTCTCTGAGGTTCAAGATCAGCTTCATTACCTGCCCTTTTAGTATGGACACTCACTACTGTATATAGCCCAAGAAGGTTTCCGTGTTTCAGTACCATTCCAGTATTGTGATGTTATGGCGGTCTCACGTCGAGCATGCCGGCGGAGATACCCAGGCAGGAGGCACGCACATTCTTCTCTTTTTTAAAAAAAGAAGGAGGTCCCTTGCACCTTGCTGAGCCTAACCGAGCTTCCTCCACTTAATCGCTTTTCCGTGCTCAAATGGAGGTTTTAGATTGAACATAAAAGTTTAAAAAGTACAATATCAGATCAGATACTGAGATTCTCAGAATCGGGAATTCCCGATCTTAAAAGCTCTTGTATTGTTCGACTGTGGCTGATGTTAGCTGTCAACAGGCGCTACAGTGGATTGAGAATGAGAAGAGAACCGCTCTATGTATATAAGCGTTTATCGCAATCACGGACTCACATTCCATTGCCGTTCGCAGTGAAGAGGAATGAATTGTTTCTTTTGATTGTATGAGCAGTGATGGTGAGGAGAAAATGAAGCGGAGCCTCCTTCACCTCTCAGCGACGTGGAGCTAACCTCTCAGCGCCGTGAGGAGGGACGTCGCTCGAGCGACACCCAAAAGGGAATCAGAAATTGAAAGCATTTTTTTAAAAAAAGAAGAGGTTTTTAAAAAACGTTTTCTTTGACGGTGGGTGGTGACGACTGACGTCAGATCCACTGTTGCAATGCAACATGTTGGGCATCGCTGCTGGCGATGGTCGCGGCCATCGCGGCCATGACGCGTGTCACGCTTTTTTTAAATGGACGATGCTGTTTTTTGGGGTACTCTTTCAAGTGCGATCGCACCATCGATGGTATGAGGGCAGAGCCTCCATAGGATTTTAGAAATGAGATTAATTTCCCAGATCCGAAAAAAAGATACAGCCATTTCAAACTTTTTGCTCCAAAACTACCACTGATTAGTTAGCTCGACCAGCAGCAGTAGGCTCGAGCCAGTTGTTGACTGCCCACTTCATGGCAGTCAACAACTGGCCTGATCGGATGATCCGGACAACAAGCAATGGACTGACACTGATCTCATCTGACCTTACGGGATATCTCCTGAACTACTCATGCGGGTCGTCGCGATATTTGATCGATATGGCATCGCGATAAGTACTCATGAGCGTTTGCAAAAGGCGCACGCCAGCTCTTTCCTCATTTATCATCTCACCTGAGGGAGAATCGAGCGACATAACGCAATCATCGGATTCCGCTGCGATCGCTTCTCACCGCGAGGAGTCGCACAGCTGTGAATGATCCCTCAATATCATAAACCAGGCGATTTCCGACTGCCGATACATGGATTCATTAAAAAAACATGATTCTGCATCCTTGATCTCATTTTTAGAGAACACAAGTGAAATTAGTTCTTTTCTGCTAGCAGCCTAGTGGAATTATACAGACATACTCCACGGGCTATAAGAAGGCCTAATAGTGCCTCACGCTAGCTGCAATCCTGTATCCATTCACCTTCTTTCACCTCCTTTACTTCAAGAATATGGCTGGTACAACCATGTTGCGCGCTGCAATTCTCTCCGCTTTCATCGCTCTAGCTGCCGCCCAAGTCGTTCTTGCCCCGGCGGACAGGTGCGCCAGCAAAGGTATCTTCACCTACGGGCGCTGCCCGGAGGTCGAGGAGGACTTTTCGACCGATCTCTTCGACCGCTGCGCGTCCATTGTCCAATTTGGCTGTATCATCAAGCCGTCCGTCT
>JAULCF011094554.1:0-14487 GCA_032361265.1 Devaleraea mollis
CATATGTCCACTTCGATACCCCTTGAAACTCAAGCGATCTTTCATCTTACCGGATGGATCTAATTGCCACATAGAGTACTTAGCGTTAAAGTATGTAGTTGCTCCATCAAAGTATCCAGACTGTATCATGACATTGAGATATGGGTTTTGTGCCATGGCTTGGCGTAGGTTTTCTCCTGTATTATTACCACTTCTATCCCATGGTCTGACCGGGCCAAACATGTTATACTTAATGTCAGTTTTGAATTGCAGGTGCTCTCTAAGATAGTAATTAATGGCAGGTGTAAATGAATGCAACCATGACGTCAACTCAGAATTGTAATCCGGACGATCGCCAGCATCTTTTTTATCTATCCCGAGATATCGAGAATCTAATCTACCTATAGTGAATCCTCTATCCCTAAGCAGTTCTTTCCAAAAAAAAGAAGTCGGAACATCCAGATTGTTTTGCATTATTGACTTCTCAGACAATCCAGAATAATAAGCCATCTTGCTAACTACCTCTTGCCTTTTTTCAGCACCTAAGAATCCTCCTTTAATCATCGCAGGAGTTAATTCATTGATGGTATAAGTCTCTGCTTCGTCCAAGACTTCTAACAAGTCCTTGGATTGAAGTGCTGCTGGCAGTGCTTTTTGGTACCAAGCTGCTGCTGCAAAATAAGGCAGACGATTAGCGGCCATGATAGGACCATCTCTATCTATTCCAATCTCTGTAGGAGATACCAGAATAACTCCATTAAGATACATCCATTGACGGTTTTGTAATTCTAATGCCAGACCTGAAACTCGCGTGGTACCATAGCTCTCTCCTATCAAGTATTTAGGCGATGTCCAACGCTCTTTGCGTGTTACAAATGTGTTGATCCATTCAGCGAGATATTTCACATCTGCATTTACTCCAAAAAACATTTTCTTAGCATCTACATCTTTGTCCACAATTCGAGAGTATCCAGTGTTCACAGGATTGACATATACGATGTCTGCTATATCAAGAATACTATGAGGATTGTCCTTGACACCATATGGCTGGACAGGATACCCCTCATCATCTATCTTCAATACCCTCGGACCAGTATAGGCCAGATGCATCCAGACTGAAGCAGATCCTGGACCGCCATTAAATGAAATTACCAATGGCCTTGGGGCCCTGTCCTTGATTGCATCTCTGGTATAATATGTATAATAAAGAGAGGCGATAACCTTACCGTCTTCATCCCAGACAGGTTGCGTGCCCGTCTCAGCGGTATAATTAATCTGCTTACCCTTGATGGCTACACTGTGATTAGTAGTCACTGTAGTATCTACAGGAAGAGATCTGTGCTGCCCGAAGAGTAGACAGGTTGCGCTTACGCAAATAAGAAGTAAGATGATACGTATCATAGTTGTCTGATTGATTGGTTGTCTGATTGATATTTTATTCTATATCGAAATGTACGAAATAGTCTTAACCAAATAAAAAAAGCACTCACAGTCTCCTGTAAGTGCCCTCTATCTACCAAAACTATGTTTGAGGAAAAACCTCTGAACATATTTCGTATAAACTTCTATCGGTTGATATAGTGATTAGAAGCCATATACAACTGCAAGTACAAATGATGAAAGTCCATCTGCTCCTTCTTCTGAGAATGAATCAAGTCTAATCTCAGGTATTATCGTAAGTGCGTCTATCGAGTAATTAGCTGATAATGTAAAGTCAATTACACTCTCCCCTGCTGCAAGCGCCAGGCCAGATTTATCATCAAAATATTCTGCTCTTATTCCAACTTTGAAATCATCAGATGCCGCCGCTTGAAGGTAAATTGCAGCTCCTGAGAAATCATCATTGGTAGTCGCATTAACGCCTAAAAACAAAGTCTCTGACAATTCTGTACCCGCGGTTAAATCAATCTGGAAAAAGCCATCTGATATAAGTGTATTCAAATATGCCGATGTCCCTCCAGAAGAATAACCCAATTGAGCGCCACCCACATAATCATTAGTAGGATTGAACTCTGTAGCATCCGTAGGATTAAATACGCCTAACATTAATGACCAATCATCACTAAG
Source organism: Devaleraea mollis (assembly GCA_032361265.1). NCBI lineage: Eukaryota > Rhodophyta > Florideophyceae > Palmariales > Palmariaceae > Devaleraea > Devaleraea mollis. The sequence goes on from JAULCF011094554.1 coordinate 2,047, forward strand.
AGAGAAGTCAACCTTCAAACCAGTATGAGAGAATGGCCCATATGAGAACATATATGATGTGCTATAATTAAAGTTAGCAGTCGGAGAGATAACTTCATATCCTAAGAACGTATTGAAATTACCTAAGGTTACGGTCGTCTTATCGCTTACATTCCAATATGCATAAAGTTGATTAACGATACTTGCTGATCCCGTAGAACCAAATACCGCATCTGCTCCTCTTGGACCAAAAACCAAGTCTGCGACCATTCCAACTTTATCTGTTTCGATAGCTGCGATGAGATTAGCCATACCAAGAGAGAACCCGGGGAGATTAGCGAATGAGGTTGCAGGTGCTTCTGCAAATTCTCCGCTTAGATTTTTGCGAAAATATGCATCGACACTTCCAGAAAGAGAAAGTGTTGGAGCCATCGTCTCTTCAGCTGCTTCTTCTTGTGCTGATAGTTGGGCTGTAAACGCTAAGAGTAAAAAAGGAAGTAAAATCTTATACATGATGTTATAATTTAGATAGATGTTTATTTTATAATCGGCAGTACAGTAGTGGGGCTCGTCCGTATAAGTGAGCCTTAAAAAGTACCGCCTTGATTCTTGCTAATTGAAAAAAAGAATACCAGAGACTTAAATTTTAAGGAGAAGGAATAACGTTTTAGCCCTCCTGCTAAGTAAGAAGTCGTATGAAAATCAGGATAGTCCCTGGTATTCTGTTGTAACTAAAATTATTGATTGATGAAAGCCTTCGCTGCCACAAAGGCTTTATCAGTATTATGGAAAAAAACTAACTATGACCGTGTTTATGAGTAAGCTCTCATCTCGTGCTCCATGATATCGAGACCTTTCTCTTCTTCTTCTTCGCTTACTCTAATTCCAATAGTCTTCTTAAGAATGAAGAAGATTACAAAAGCAACTACAAATGAAAAGAGTCCCATCGCCAGTATACCTATTAGTTGATCGCTAAATTGTCCAACATTAGGATCATCAAAATCTCCAAATATTGCAACCGCCAGTGTCCCCCAGATACCACAAACTAAGTGTACAGAAGTAGCTCCAACAGGATCATCTAATTTCAACTTGTCAAAGAATGTAACTGCCAATGGAATAATACAACCTGCAACTAAACCAATAATTAGTGACTCATTAACGGTAACACTATCTGCACTCGCCGTGATTCCCACAAGACCTCCTAAGATACCATTGAGTACCATAGACAAGTCATTGGTCTTAGTCATTAAGTAACTTACTACGAATGAACCAACTGCTCCTGCTGCTGCTGCCATCGATGTAGTAACAAATACAAGAGAAACCAAATTAGCATCTGCACTTAATACAGACCCTCCGTTAAATCCAAACCATCCAAACCATAGTAAGAATACACCTATGGCTGCGAGTGGCATGCTGTGACCTTGTATTGGACGGATACCCTTAGCTGTATACTTACCAGCTCGGGGTCCGAGTAAGATGATTCCCGCTAATGCAGCCCATCCTCCTACCGAGTGTACAATTGTTGATCCTGCAAAATCGTAAAACCCAAGTTCATCTAACCATCCACCACCCCACTTCCATGCGCCGGTGATAGGATAGGATAATGCAACGAAGATGGTTGCAAATATTAAAAACGAACCAAGCTTGATTCGCTCCGCCACTGCTCCAGATACAATCGTGGCGCATGTCGCTGCAAACATTGCTTGGAATATAAAGTCTGAGAAGTAAGTATAAGCTCCATCTGCGTAAGCAGCAGTCTGTCCTTCTGCTCCCGGATCCAATCCAAATCCTCCGAATCCAAACCATCCGCCTGCATTCATTGCATCTCCAGGATACATAAGGTTGAAACCGATTAGCCAATAAGTGATTAAGCCGATCGCGATTATCATCGCATTCTTGAACAAGATATTAACGACGTTTTTCTTTCTGACGAATCCTGCTTCCAAAGAAGAGAATCCTAAGTGCATAATGAAAACCAATACTGTGGCAATCAGTATCCAAAGATTATTAACGGTGAACAGCGCATTGTTAGCGGCATCTAATGCCTCCTGCGGTGTTGCTTGATATATGATAGTTGCTATGTTGAGCATTTATATTTCTTTTCTATTATTCTAAAAAAATGGAATGATGTATATCTACAGTGCTTCGTTACCTCTCTCTCCTGTTCGAACACGAATAAATTGCTCTACAGGTGTGACGATAATTTTCCCATCTCCAATATTGCCTGTCTTACCATACTTGACAATGGTCTCTATCAACTTTTCTAATTTCTCATCTTGAATGATGATCTCAAGCTTAAGTCGCGGTATATCACCAGAATCATAGACTGCTCCACGATAGGTTACTGTTTCTCCTTTTTGCTTGCCATGGCCGTTTACTTCGAGGTAAGTGAAGAAGTTGACACCAATAGCTTCAAGCGCCTCCTTGATGTCCTCAAATTTTGAGAAACGGACGATTGCTTCTACTTTTTTCATAATGATGGTTTGATAGATTTGTATAATTATGTACCGCAATGATATTTAAGCAGGTCGATCTCAACTATTGTTATATACCTTTGTTTGTCACCTTTAGGGAGCACTTTAACTTCTTAATACTTTGATTTTCAGCCTCTTAAGCTTAATCGCTTTGTTATGCCAATATCCAATTCTGCATATCTATTTAGTCTTGTAAAGTCGATGACCAAGGCTGACAAGCGTAATTTCAAGCTGTTTGCCAAGCGTGTACAGGCAGATGACGACATGATGTTTCTTCAACTCTTCGATGTTTTGGACAAGATGAAGGAGATGAATGAAGAAGAGGTGGTACAAAAATTAGAGCTCACCGACAAAGGGCAACTATCCAATCTTAAGCGTCACCTGTACAAACAAATCCTTACCAGTCTTCGAATGATCTCTACTGGAAGAATCAAGTCCATAGAAATCCGAGAACACATTGATTACGCCCATGTATTGTATTCCAAAGGGTTATTCAGACAAAGCTTAAAGATTCTTCAGCGCACCAAAAAAATGGCCCTGAAGGAAGAACTTGACTTACTACACTTAGAAATTGTGGAGTTTCAAAAAATGATCGAGTCTCGGCATATTACCAATACAGGCCCAATCAAGAACCAAGCGTTACTCAAAGAAGCTGAAGATGTAGTGACCAGGGTAAAGTACTCTATCTCAATGTCTAACTTGAGTGTGCTACTCCATGGTTACTATATAAAGAACAGCCACGCCAAGAACGAGGCCCAGAAGCTAAGTGTAATTGAGTTATTCCATAAAGGGATTGCAGATGCCAATCCTGACAACATGGGTTCCGTGGAAAAAATATACATGTACCAATGTTACGTCTGGTATTACTATATTCTTTTGGACTTCGAGTCTTGTTATAATTATGCATTTAAGTGGTTAGAAGTATTTGAGGAAGTACCAGATCTGAAGATTTTGGATACGGACTTATACATGAGAGGATATCACTACCTTCTAATCGCAGCATTCAATGCCAAGAAGTCTGCTCGCCTCAATACGCATTATTTAGAACTTAATGCCTTCAGGAAGAAGAACTACGCCAAGTTCAATGAAAATTCCAAAATCTTCTCCTTCATGTATGTGCATTGGGCCAGGCTCAATGTCCATTTCCTCAATGGGACATATGAAGAAGGCATCAAAGACATCCCTAATACGCTAAGAAGAATAAAAAGGTACAAGGGAAGAATGGCCACACATCGTATTATGGTCTTCTACTTTAAGATAGCTTGGATGTATCTGGGGGCTGGAGATCCAGGTAAAGCTGTGAATTATATCAATCTTATAATAAACGACGAGATCGAAGACTTCAGAGAAGATATTCAGTCATACAGTCGCCTACTTTATCTAATGGCACATTACGACCTCGATAATTTAGAGTTACTCCCATATCTGGTGCGTACAGTCGATGCATTCTTCAAAAAAATAAAGACTTCCAATCGTCTCCAATCTCGGTCACTACAGTTCTTCAAAAAAATACAAACAGTTGCTATCTCAGATCGGATGGATGTTCTTGTAGAATTTAAAAATGACCTTGAGGACATAGAGAAAGATCCTTTTGAAAAGCGAGCCTTCTTGTATCTCGACATTCTTAATTGGACTCGAGCTCGAATCAACCGATTAAAACTTATCCCAGGAATGAAAAGTGATTAACCTAAGAAGAAAGAGAAGAATTAGCCTTAATCTAAAATCAATATGGCATATTAAAAAAGCCCCTGCGACTTTCATCGCAGGGGCTCTAATTTTATAATTACCAATCGCTAATATTATTCTATTGTGATCATCTTTCTTGTTGCATTATGGTTTCCACTTTGCACTTCGTAATACCATATACCTGCACTTCCTATGTTGCTCCTATCAACGCTTATAGCGTTGAGTCCTGCAGGAAGTTGCTCAGTATATTCATATACGACTCTACCTGTAACATCTAAGACTCTAAGTGTAGTTTCTCCAGCTTCTGGTAACACAAATGAAATACTTGTCGACTCATCCCAAGGGTTAGGTGTGTTCTGCATTAATGCAAATACTGATCCTCCATTCTCCTTTGTCCATGACAATCCAACATTAAGCGCTTTGTCATCTGACATGTATGCCTTCGCTGGCGTGATACTACCATCTAATGAAATCATCTCTCTTAGATCTGCATCCTTAGCGATCTCTGTTACAATTGTAAACAGAACCTCATCACTGCTTACTCCCGTAGCGTTATACCATGCCATGGTAAGCGTGTTGTTATCAAGAATTGCATAACTGTCATCTATTGTAATTGCTCCAGACTTAACATCAATGATATTTCCTTTAGTAAGGTGCATAGTCATCTGGTATGCAGATATATCCTGGAAGTTACTTGCTCTGACAGGTATCTCGACAAGACCTCCACTAACAGCTTGTTCTTCTATATTGAAATCTAATGTTGCAGAGCTTCTCTCTCCTGCTGCGATTAAACTATTTGCAATAGCGTTACCAGAGACATCTCCTATCTTAACTCCGATGAAGTCTTCTTCCATTCTATCCGTCTGAAGCGGATCAATTGTAATTACTTCAGTGAATGGGAACGGAGATAATAGACGATCAAATGTCTGAGTTGCATCCACAAATCTCCAGCTATCATTACTGCTAAAGTCTATGGTACGTCCAAGTAACAATTGTCTCAATTGAACAAGGTCAACTGCACTTACTCTCGTATCGCTATTAACATCTGCAGCTATTACTCTGTAAGGAGTATCTAAGAGGCGGATGCCTAAGATGTGCTGCTGGATCATTACAAGGTCTAATGTGGAGACACCATTAAGCGGTGCGTCATTTCTCGTAGCAGAGATCTCGTAATTAGAAGATGTAGCTAATTGTGGAAATACATAAGAACCATCGACAGCCGTCGTAGCTGCTCTTCCTGTGCCTATTACCGTTACCTCGGCATTCTCAACCATATCTCCGAGTTCAGTTCTCACTTCTCCCGCGATCATTGCCTCGTCTACATCTATGTTAGGACAGTTATCAGCATTGTCATCTATGCGCAATCTTGCAAAACAGTATGATTCGTTACCAAATTGATCCGCAAAGAAGACTTGTACATCCTTCATCGCTGATACTCCGTTGGGGATATCTTCACAACCAAATGTCAATGAAGCCACCTTGTCACCAAGGCTATCCTTGAAGTATACTTCAACCTCTCCACAATTATCAAATGATCCAAGATCATAATCCGCAGCCCAGATAAGAGCACTTCCATCTGTATTCATGGTTGCTGTACTGATATCTTGTATACATACAGCTATTGGGTTTCTGTTGTCTGTGAATGTCACTACAGTTTCTTCTATTGCCTTATTCCCACAATCATCAGTAGCTGTCCATACAATGGTATGTGTAACACCAGGTGCACCTTCTCCCGTAGTCATGGTTGCCATAGCACCAGTAACTCGCTTAGGACCTGCTACCTTATTACCTTCAGCATCATATACTTCAATAGACCAACGGATTGTTGATGGGTCAAGATCGATATCACCACACATATCCGTTACAACAGCTGTTACAAAGTCACTGTCAGCACATGGCGTAGGATCATCTTTAGTATCTGCTCCTCCGGCAACTTCTACCTCTTTAGTACCATCAACGCTAATCTCTGGAGCCAACTGATCAAGAATCTTAATCACCTGGACGAAGTCATAATGACCATCTAAATCAACGTTGGTATATCTGAAATAAACATCTTCACTTTCCTTCTTATGACAATCTTCACAAGGGCTATCATCCTCTATCCACTCATCATTAACCGCCTCAAAAGTATCTGTTACATCTTCTCCGTCTGCACTATTAGGAGTCCATGTGCACCAATCAATGATCGTCCAACGACGAACTATCTTCTTACAAGCATCTGCAGATTCCACTACTTGATCTTCATAAGATGCAAGCACCTGACCACAAGGACCCTCACACCAGACTGGCTCTACCAAAATACTTTCTCCGCATTCGAGAGAGAAGCCCATTGAAATAGTTTCTGGTGTTTCTACAATACCATATATAGCAACACTGTCTGGGTCATAGCCTATAATCTCACATTCTCTACGTACTCCGAGTTCTTCGTCATCATTAAAATATTTTGGCCATTTGATTGTAAGCGGATCAAATGAATTACTCGCTCTAACTAAGATAAGACTTGTGCATACAGGTACTCCATCAAGTGTCCATATTACATTGATCTGACCTTGCTCGCAAGTATTCAAATCTTCAACAAGTGTATACTCAAGAGATTGCGATGCACATACCGAACCACTAACCGTAGGTCTCGGGATCACCACATCATTAATATCAGTCTCACAATCGATTGTAATCGGATCAGGACATGTTACAACGGGAGTTAACTTGTCTTCAAGATTAACAATAGTCCAACCATAAGAAGTTGGTGAAGCTGGACTCATATCATCCACAACTAATGCCACTTGATTCTCTCCTATGTCATCACAACAGAGTTTCACTACTTCTTTACAAATTACATAATCTACAAAGTTGAAAGTAGTATCGTCTTTTACTATTGACTCAATAAACTTGAGTGTTCCATCCACTTTGCACTGTGCAGCGTGATATATTGAATTACCCTCAGCGTCAAATAATGGATCCCCTGTCTCAGGATTAAGTACAGGATTATCTAATTCTTCTTTCAGAAGAATACATCTTGTAATCTCTCCACATCCTGCATCTGTTGATCCTTCATCTATAGATTCAACCAATATTGATGCAAACCCTTGAGGCTCATCACCGGTGAGGGTTACATTAATTCTATCTGCAGCTTGCACGATAGGAGCAACTCCGTCAAATGGTGTAATTGTAAAAGTATCTCTTGTCTCATTACCACAATTATCAACTGCGCGCAAATATACTGTAGCGGGCCCATCAACTAACTGTATGCCTGTAATCAGACTATCACCTATTATATTACCATGAGAACTTCTCCACTCTAATCGGTAATCTCCACAGCTTTCTGTAACTACGGGATTAAGTGGTAGACTTACAAAACATCTCCACGGAGATACATTAAGTACTGTATCGCGAAGTGCCGTAATTTCGGGGCCTTTTTGATCATCGATTACAATCCATTGAACACAAGATTTCTCCTCGCCTGTACACCAGTTTAGAATCGACCATGTTCTCAATATTTTCGTGTCCGGGCCTACACAGCCTTCAAAAAGTTCATCCGTGTATATGACAGACATATTACAAGTCTCTCCCGGCTTGATTGGTAATATTATTCTATTAGTAGTATAGGTAGTATCAAATATTCTTGTGGTAGTCTTTGTTATAACATCTGCATTAATCCAGACGCCATTAACATTAACTAACTGAGCTAAAGTATCTCTAATTAAAGAATCTCTGAATGTAATTTCACTCGTGGTCACCATCCCTTTATCTACAAAAGGATATGCCGCTGTATCACCTCTCATTGCTGCTATCTCTTGAGGAGTAGGTACTCCATTCGCTATATCGCAATCTACATAAATAGCTTCTTCCAAAGTCTCACCATAAGGACATGTAACCATGTCAGTCGTCAGTGGAACTTCATATAATGTATCTATGTGTAGTGTTACTTTACGTGGGAGGTCTTCCACGTCTACAACCCCAACTATCTTACGGATAGTAACTATTGTATCGCAACGACTTCCTCTATTCTCTATTTCTTCTCTTATCTGCTGTACATTCAGAATACAGACATCATCAATTGTTGCTCTTACATCTTCTACAGATCTCAATCCCAAAGTTGAATAATCTGCTCCACACATTATCGTATCAGTATTAGTGGTGAGTTGAGGGATTCTCTTCAGTTCAAGATTAATCCTACCCCAACAACTGGCACCAGAACAAGTATCTATTGCATAATACCTTAGGGGCTCTCCGACATGTTCAAGTCCCATTGTATCAATTACATTTCCATTTTCATCTCTTATCTCGATAATGAGTGGGATACCATTCGCTTGACTTATTCCAATTGGATCTAAGATTGCCATACAATCATTGCCCAAGGTTACATTAAGCGCATCGGCACAACCCAATGAAGGTTTCTCGCCATCACCACATGGGAGACCAGGTACATTCACATTTAAAAATGAAACCGTCGGATCATCAGGATTACCATCTCCATCCGTATCTATATCATTGGTGTCACGTGGATCATCAGATAATGAAGAAACAGTTTCTCCTGGTGTATAAAATGCATATACAGCCGCAGAATTAGTAACTCTACCGTCTCTAAGATTGTCTGTTGTTAATGCATAATTAGACATCACTGATGCACTGGTCATGGGACTTAAAAATGATCCACTTCCAGTCGCCATCGACATCATCGAACCGCTCCCAGTCATTACCTGAATACTATCAGCAAATAGGGGATCATAAATAACTATGTCATACAAGTCTATCAGACCAGTATTAGTGATATTGAATGTGTACTTGATCGAATCTCCTTCTGAAGCGAAGCCATCATTGTCCACGTCTAATAACATGGCGGCTTTACTCAGTTGAATGTTCGCACTATCAGCGGCTGTTGTCGCTTGGCTATATATGCCAGAGGCACAACATAACATTACAGCAATGAAAAGTAGATTTCTCATTTACTTGATCTTTAGTTGAAGGAGTGTTCTACACACCTTATTTAATGAATAAGATCAGGTTGGTTCTTATGAGAATAAGAGTTGTATAACAGTGTGACCACATCGTGATCGGTAACATCATATTAGCACGCAGAACAAATTGGCATAGCAATCTCTATGTACTAAAATGAGATCAAATCTATTATAAATAATTGGAATAGAACAATTTACATGTTATAAAAAATCGTAATATGTAAATTAAATTCACTTTGCTCGATAGAATAGGCCGAGATGGGACATCAAAAGAAAAGTCTAATAATAGAAAGTGGACACAAGCTGGAAGAGTGCTATGTAATCGCTCAATCTGGGATACGCTAAAAAAGCTTAGAATCTTGCTACACGAACAATGCTGTACTCCAATGTATTCTTACGAAGTAGCACATTGAAAAGACTACCTGTTGTGTACGAAGACAAGTCTAAGGCGATGTCATTCTCTCCCGCGAAAACTTGACGAGCAAATGATATCACCATCTTACCAGTATTATCATAAACCTCTACTTCAAGATCGTAGTCAGATTCAACATTAACGCGGATTGATGTAATCCCTGAAGTTGGGTTAGGATAAGCGACTGCAGCAAGCGGGATATTAGAAAGCTCAGGACCAGCAGGAATCTCTTCCGAAGGCATGGCTCTGAATACATTGTCTTGCATTATACGGATATCAGTATTGCGCATAATTACATCTCTAAAAGAAGTACTTCTAATAACTGTACGCTCTGAAGAAGTAAGCGCCTCATCTCCCTCAAAGTAGAATCTATCCCCATCTCTAAGACGCTGAAACTGCTCCTCCATGACACGCATGATAGTACTACCAAACATAGCATCCGGCATGTATTGCTCTGCAAGCATTCCAACCCAAGCGTCTATATTATGTACAGATCCATATATTTCAATAAGATCATCAACAGCTTCTTGATCATCGGTCATCTCTTCCATAGCATCAAGAGCTGGCAAACCTAACTCTGATCTCAGTGTATTGTAATCCGGAAGTCCTCTCTCTCTACCTCTATTGATATTAATGGCAGCTAAATCCATACCTCCAGCCTCTGGGGGACCGAACAAGAAGTTACGTACATCATCGACGACCTTACAATCCAGACGCTGCTGAACTTGAGTTCCCATGCCGCGCAAGTATGGATCAATACCCCCAACAAGACTAATTGCTGTTGGGTTAAAGAATGCATCTCTAAGCGCTATGCTCCCTGCAGGAACTTCTTCGCCTCCTGATTCAAGTCTTAATACATTACTATTAATAAGCGTGTGGCCCATTCGAAATGCAGCCGCAGAAAATTCATTTGAAATTTGAGCATTGACATCATCACGGTATCCACGATACTCAGATAGATGAACTCCCATAACAGGTAACCACTCATTGTACACGATACTCTGTAAGATGCCTGCCACCATTCTTCTGGCTTTCTGGTAGATCTCTTCATCATCCAATGTTGGATCTTCTATCCTATATTGCTCGCAAAGGCGATTATGCTCTCTTACAAAAATGGTATGAACAGAAGATAATAGAGGATTCTCATTAGCTCTGACATCGCCAGCAACATAAAACCGCTTCGGAGCAGGACTTATCCCTATTTCCATGAATGGTGCGTTGGCATCTGTCGGATCATTGAATTCTCCCGTTGTCGTATTCCATGGCAACTGATTGCCGGCTGATGTCTTCAGCTTTCCATCTTCAAATGTTCGTAACCAATGCGCTCGGGTCTCATCCGAACCGTACACAGTAGATGCATCTACATATGCCGTAATCGCATTAGCGTATTCTCTTGGATTATTGATATCTGTCCCGGTACCATCCATGCCCTGAGATCTGAACATTGTTATCGGACGAGCATTAATCGGAAAAACAGGATCATCTTCTGGATAAGTAATGAACAAAGGCTCACGTGGATTACCCTCAACCAATACAATGTCGTGATCTATAAACTGACCAAAGACCCATACATAATCACTCAGATGCTGTTGATCGGAGATCACCTCAGATTGAGCGAACATTTTATTGGATATAACTCTTGGATTGGGGCGATCAAAATCACTCATGGAACCTATGCTATCAGCGTAGGCATGAGGAGCTAACAAAGTTAGTTGATCCCCTTCGCTCCCCCATGCAGGGAAAGCAGTATTGTTATTACTTCCATCAATATTACGGATAGCCTGGCCATAGGAAACTACAGCAGTCAAAATCACTAATATCAATACGATGTATCGTCGGGTCATGGGTTGTATCAATAACAAAAAGAAAGTGGTCTAAGCTTTCGATCCGCAAATATAAGACATCCCCTCCATGCAACGTGCACAAATAGGGTTACATCTTTGACAAATAAATGTCAAGAATATTTTAATACTACTGATGGGAATGTAGGTCTTCCGACCTACAAGGGTACAAACATATTAAAAATTATCGTAACTTATAATCTATTGACCTATAAGATATTAATTCATTTTTAGATTATATCGCTCTCTGGCAAATAAGACCAACATCGTCTGAAAAACACCACGCATAACGAGAAATAATGTAAAACTTATCCAAATAATATTATCTGAAGAATCCCTAAAAAGAGTGTAAGTGCCGATATACAACAAAAGACTTAAAAGCATCGAATCTCTCATGGCCCGAGATGCTGAAATTCCTATGAATATGCCATCCCAGATATAACAGACAAAGGCTCCTAAAGGCAGTAAAGTCAGCCACAACCGATACTCTCCAATCTTCTCCAAGACAGGCAACTGATCGGTGTATAATCTGGCGATCTCATCGCCCCAGACACCAAATATTAATCCAAAGAAAAGTGCTAAAACGCCTCCCCACAAAAATGACCGCTTAACAATCATCGATAACTTGAACTTATCTCCTTCTCCCCAATACTTCCCGACAAGGCTCTCTGCAGCATGAGCAAAACCATCAATACCATATGACATCCAGCTGAGAAATTGAAGTAAGACAACATTTGCGGCAAGCACAACCGGCCCCATGCTACTTGACTGACGATAGAAATATCCAAAAGCAAAAGTCAATGCAACAGTTCTTATAAACAGATCTCCATTAACCTTAAGAAATGAAACCCAATCTTGTCCCAGCTCAGAAATCACACCCTTTATGGTCACAAGTCTGCCTGTAATGACCACATAGCATAACATACCAAAGTATTGAGCTACTACAGTACCTATCGCTGCTCCTCTAATTCCTAATTCTTGGTGTACTACCAAGTAATAACTAAGGACTATGTTCAGCAGGTTAAGCAAGACTGTCACTATCATAGGGCTCACAGCATCCTGTCTGCCAAACAACCAACCAATAAACGTGT
>JAULCF011095665.1:0-15833 GCA_032361265.1 Devaleraea mollis
CTCCTGTGGGATTTGTGTTATAACACCCGCCCAGTAATGTTCTGAGGCGTCGGTGTTCATGCACAACCTCTTTGCAGGTTCCAACTGGCTGAGAATGACTCGCTCAGCAATGATCTGCTTGAGATCCTCAAAGAGCTTTGAATATATGTGGTCAAGATGTCGGGCCCCAGTTTCACCTTCTCCAGCGCATTCTTTTAGAACAGTGCATCTTTGCTAATGTCAACAGCATGGATTACAACGGACCAACGTTCTTGCTGTACTCAGAGATACACTTCCGAATCCAATTTATCTCGTAGATAAATTGTTGGAGGTTTCCAGCCGTTTCGGGACTCTGCATGGAGAGTAATACGTCGATACGGCGGAGATCAAGTGTGATACCTGCCGCCGTAACGGTTCGGCCGCACCACTTAGATTTTTGTGTTACGAGAGAGCTCATACCCTGGCTAAGGGTGAAGTTAAAATCTCGTCACAGCCCAAGGAAGTTTTCCTTTAAATCCATCTGCTCGGCGAAAGTGGTGGCGTGTAGGAGCCAGTCGACGAGCCAGATAAGAATATTTTTGGCAATATCCTTAATGTCTCGGTGGCCCCCACTTTCAAGTGGATGCCAGAGTTCTTCGCACCTTGTAGGGAGCGGAGCGGCTCATTCAAGGTATGACAGTCCGGTCCTCTGAAGGTGTGCTTGTGCCTGTCCTCTGGATTTATGCATACTTGGAAGTAAGCATGTCTCATATCCATTTGTGCGAAGAAGTGAGTCTTCTGCACCTCGAGGATCATTGTCTTCATATTAGGCATGGGCATATCGTACTTGATCGTTGCATTGTTGATTGGTCTAAAGTCCACTGTCATGCGATACATGGCCGTTGGAGCCTTAGGGACGAGGAGTGGGGTGGATACCCATTCGGCAGAGCGAATAGGGCGGACTATGTTTTCACCTTCAAGTCCTGCGCACGTATCCGACAAAAACGCTTGTTTTTGTGGCGGATATCGGTGCGCCCTGCTTTGCACTGGCGTCACTCCTTCTTTTAGAGGAATAAGAATAGGGTTTATGTTGCAGGGCGGCCAACCAGTTAGCTTTGAAGAAAAGAGTGAACGGTATGCCTTTATAAGGTAATCTATCTGTGCCTCAGCGTTAGCAGGGATCTGAGCTCTTTAAAAAGAGTCAGTCCTATAACTGTTAATTGCATCATTGTCCCTATATTTCATAGCATAAATAAGAGCTTCTTATTCCTTAGGGTCTACCTGACTTATAATTAAGCAAGGGGATTCCTTTTCTAATGGGTCTGCGTCATCAGGTGCTGCGCGCGGATCCATCTGGATGGGGACGTAGTCGCCGGGCCCATTCGCAGAGTGCATCCGCCGCACACTTGATACGCCCTCAACTCCATCGTTGAGATCGAAGTTCAAGCCATCGAGCTTGGCCCTTTTTTTAGCCAGATGAGAGCTGATATTAAAACCAACTCCATTTGTGAACGGCAGGCAGAGAATAATTCGTCAGCTTTATTAAGAAGATACACCAAAATGTTTTTAAAGTCGACCGGCCCTTAATCTGTATTAAATCGCAAGGCAGATAGTGTGACTATCTCTTTGGCTGAAGCTGTCGCCGTACCGAATGAAACTTTTATTGTGAAGGGCGTTGCTTTATCCTTAACTGTGTAAGAGATGCCGGATTATTCAAACACCTTGAGATGTTTGCGGCCAAGCAGACTTACGTCCGCGTCTGTATCAATAATGAAGAACGCGTTATACCTGTAAATCTGTTGCTTAGATGAAGGCCGGCTTTAATCCGCTGTCTCTTTGTGGACTGGGTTTTCTGAGTGAAAACCTGTTACAATAAATTTGCCTTTGTTATCTGTGACAAAGGTCTTAAGATTTCTACTACTCAAGACCTCTCTGCGAGTGCTTGGGTAGGGACGCTTGCGCACTCGTGCCACGATCCTCGCGGAGGAAGCGTGCGCCGAGGGCTCGTCAAGGTCTGTTGCATCTTCGACTTCTTTGTTGAAGTCGACCGAACGTTTTTGTTTGTGCTCTACGTCCATGGGATCTTTGCGAGGACCATCGAACTTGGGCGTGGATTTCCCGTGCTCCAAGTCCTTGGACTCTTTACGGGTTCCATCGAACTTAAGAACGACTACAGTACTGTTGAAAGAAGGGTAGTAGGCAGCGGAAACGGAGGCCCCTGTGTCTTTACCGGATTGTTTCGCGTGGTTATCCCACTTCTTCTGCTGGGCGCGCTCTTCCGCTTCGGTTCAGTATCCCCATAAATCAAAATCTTCGCCATACGGATCGTTAGGGCAATCGCAAAATAAATGGTACTGATTATGGCAGATGTCCTTTCTGATGCACAACGGTGGCTCTTGTGGGTCGAGTCTTTAGCGGCGGTGGTACTCATACTGGGACCTGGCTTCGTGGGGGTCGAGGACTACCATCTCTACGACGGAGTCACGCCGCCAGTCAGCAATCTTGTAAAGGACCTTGTGCCTTGAGCGTACCTCGCCTGCGATGCGACGCACACGGGTGCCAACTTGGGCGGCTCCTCTGCCTCTGCCAGCTCCTTCTCTTCCTCGGACATCTTGTGCGCACAGGCCTCTTCCTGCGCTACGTCCGTGTCCTGTGTCCTAAAACTGAGGGCGGGTCTGGCTTTCGAGCCACGAAGGCGTATGCATGCCGCGATCGCGTCCTCCTCCAGCTGGCGCCTCAACTTGTTGACGCCCACGGCGGTATCCTTCTCTTTGCTGAGGGAAGTAATTATCGCGGCTGCGACCATGTCCTTGAAATGCGACATGGCCGCGTCCTCGCGACTGGTGTTGTCCGGCTTGGCTGGCGCCGCCACCACCAACAACTCTTCCACTTGCTTCATTGGGCTTACCCTTGTTGTCCATGTCATCGGCTTCGTCACGCAGGAAGTCACAAAAACTTTGAAAGTTGTCTTTCATTGGAATCTCGTCGGCAATTCATATGAGCAGACGCTCGCGAAGCAAAATGTTAGTACCATCCCTTTGCTGAGGTAGTGGATAAGGTCTGAGATCATGCCACTCTTCGTGAGTTGGCCGGCGAACTAAGCCCTGTCTCTGAACGCGAGGTACGTAGCCGTGACAAGCTTGTCCACCTCATTTCGGCAGGTTGCCCGTGCTTTCCACACGATTTTTAACTCGCGCAAGAAAGTGAAGGGGCGCTTCGGCTCCTTCTTTCTGCAGCAGGAAAGGCACATCTTAAACAGCTCCTCATCATCAATTTCCGCATAGGTCCACTTCTTGCTAGTCTATTTCTTGTAGCAGCCGCTCAAGAGATAAGAATCCAGCCATGTCGCGGACATGGTGGCCATTAATGTCGGCGGCTTCGGCCGCTGACCCTGCTGGTGCCGCTGGTGCTGGATGCGATAATTCGCCTTCTACTTCTGCACTAAGCGGAGAGCGACATCGTAGTCGGTAAAGTCTGGCGTCTTTGGTGCATCCTCAGTAGATGTACTGACGAGAATCTCTTTCTGTAGAGGTACAACCGGTAGATGGTTGGGTGCCGCCGTCTCATTGTGGACGGCGGGCGTCGTCGCTTCTGTGGGATTAGGTAGCGAGTGTTCGAAGCCTTCTGGTTAATTTCCTTCGCCTACCCACCGGCCATACGCTCCTCGCTCGGCCTTTTCGAGAATTCCATTGATAAATTTGGAAGAAGGCTTTCCCGGCCAAGCCCCTTCTCCGCGACGTGTGAGGAGGCAGGCGGTGTGGGCTCAGGGGGATGCAGGAACTAGAGGCGGGGATACATTCGGGGCTGATACGTGGAGGTCATCGGGCACGCTTGCCTTCGTCTCCTCGAGGCTCTGATTTGCACGCAGCTCTTTGTTGAGCTGCGCGTCGTACGCTTTCTGGGGCAATTTCAGGTCGCGGCCCCATAGAATTGAGTATGTCGTTTTACTCGCGTGTCGGGTCCTCGGCGCGTAGTGCTTGTACTGCCCTGTTAAAGAAAAAAGTGTTATCAAGTTCGTAGGAATCATCGGCAAACTGCTAGTTCGCTTCGATCTCCTCTCGTAGGAGCGGCTTTGCATATCTTTTCTCTTCATACGGAGCCTCTGCTTTTCCTCGACCCATGCTTTCAAACTCTTTCTCCGCTCGCCACCGCTTAGCCGCCGCCGCCTTATTTACCTCTCGCTTCTCCGTTTCGGCTCTGATGTCGAGCACTGGGATCAACTTCTGAACTAGTGCCTCCTTAGGGGAGCTTCCTTCCTGCCGGGGCGCCTCCAACTCCTTGTGGAGGCTGTGGGCAGACGTCGGGGCGTCGGTCTTGGGCGACGAGGGTGGTGTCGAGTTTTCCGGAAAATCGTCGTCGTCGTCGTCGTCGTCTTCGTCGTCGTCCGAGGCGTCCTCTTTGTTGAGAGCGTCTTTGTCCTCTGAGACGTCCTCTCTGTTGAGGGAGTCCGCTTCATCGTCGAAGACGTCCTCTTTGTCGAGGGCTTCGTTGTTCGCTTTGACGTCCTATTTGTCGAGGGGGCCGTTGTTGGAAGCCTCTTTGTTGAGACTGCCACCACGCTTCTTGCGCTTTACATCCAGATACTCGAACGATTCCTTCTTCTCCTTTTCTTTCTGCTTCTTCGCGTTTCTCTTCGCACCTTGTTTGGCTACGCGGTTGTCCTCCTGCTTCCGGGTAGTCTCCTCGACTGCCGCTTTCTCCTCTGAGGTGCGCCGCTTGGCGCGTTTCGACAGGTTCGTTGGCGTGATGACCGACGAAGAAGTGTCCTGCTTTGCGCGCTTGTTCGCGCGAGGTGTGACCTTGACCATTTTGACACCCCTACTCTCTTTGCGACTTAGTTCGGAGCGAACGTGGAGGAATTCTATTTGGTGCATGCGCTGGTGGAGGAAGACTTGAAAGTCAAAATGGATCCGAAGCAGGCTTTAGCTCCCAGCCAGCCTCGTCGAGGTCGCGTTGCTTCTCGGGAGATGGTAACAGCTGAGATGCTTTTTATGTTTATTTTTATTCTGAAAGGCCCGGCGGATGGATCGTATGGGCTGAAACATGTGCGTAAATTCTTCGGCGTCTCGTGTGCAAGCGTTAGTAATATTTTCTATCACGTCGCGGGTGGCCTTCACTCGTGTTTCAAGCGTTTGCGTCCCGCCCTCATTGAGTCACTCACGCCACGGTGGACTGACGCCGCTTTCCGCGCCTTGATGCGCGGCCTCATCAACGGGTTTCCAGGCGTTGTAGTCTTTTTCGATGGATCGAAACAACGCGCGTGGAGACGTCAAGACCCCTTTCTGCAGGAGTTAGTCTACGATGGCCACCACCACTTCGACGCGTACACTGTCCTTTTCTGGTGCGATGTATTTGGTCGTTGCTGTCGACTTGAATTTACTCTCAAAGGTTCTATGCATGACCACGAAATATACAACAACACCGCATTCGGGCAGAATCCGGAGCAGTTCTTCTCTCGCGATGCGGCTGGTACGTTCGTAGAGTCGGTCATGGCCGACAGTGGCTTTCAGGGAAACGGACCGGTAGAGGCTCCACGCAAAGGCAATCAAGCCGCTTCCTTCGCCGTTCGCGGGGCGCGCAACCGCGATATTCGCAAACAGCGCATTTGCAACGAGTGGGGGATTGGCCGAGTGAAAAACAAGTTCAGGATGTTCCTGGGGCTGTGGGGCATGAGGAAGGAGTGGTTCCCCCTCACATAAGAGGTTGCCTGCATGATAATAATCATCACAGACAACCGTAAAGGCCGTAAGCTCGTGCCTCTGTCGAGGTTGCTTGATGGGCAGAAAAGCTACGAAGCTACTGGGGGCGCCCAGTACTAGGCAGTGTCCAGACATCGGCCGTACTTGACTGCAGTAATTAGAATTTTGTAGTCGGGTTGGAGGTACGTAGACGTTCATTGATAGATAGAACGACCAACGCAAAGCTTTGCAAGGTGAGGTGCGATACGATTCCGTTTTACATGATTTGTCGACAACGGGCCCGTCAACTCGATTCTGATGACTACGCGTCATTCTAGAGTTTTCGCCAGCGTTAAAAAACTCTCTCTGCGCCGCGCGAGAATCAGGGGGATCAACAGCGACTTTTCCCTCCCTTCCAGCGAATCAGATTATCGGATTCGCTAGCACAGCGGCAAACAAAAGAAATTAAGAGAACAAAAAATCGAGCGTTACTCGTCCTACCCAACATCAACGTCGTCGCCATCGGCAATAATCGGCTCGTCGTCACTGATAATCGAGCTCCACAGGAGGAGCGACGGGAGGAGGAGGAGTTGTCATCGCGAGTAGTTCGGCTGGCATCGGGTTGACACATTTTCCTGCGCAGAAAGCGCGAGAAACCATATTGAAGGCCGCTGAATATGACGAGCTACTCATGCTTTGCGCGTACATCAACTGGTCCTTGTAGAAGTTCCTGGCCAGGCAGCTATTCTGGACCTTCTTTGCTTCCTTCATAGCCTTCTTGAGTGTGACGACATGGCGGCTGCGTCTCGAAGCCTCCTTCGCAACCTTAGAGACCTTCACAAAACGGATCGGGGAGTAGGCATCGCCTAGCTCCAGCTCGATTGCCACAACGTTCCGAGCGTAGGCGTTGTCGAGATCGAGATCCGACGAGCAAACATGCGCCAGAGACGGAGTCTGTGTTTGGTTGTTCAAGGAAACGCGCTCTCCCTTGGCGCTCTTGTAAACGTGCGTGGAAGCTTCCTGACAGTCCATCAGCAGCGCCTCCATCCTCGCAATGTCCTTGACGATGCCTTCCGGCGCCTCACCCCCAGCTGCCGCTCAACAACAATCTCCTCCTCAGAATCCAGCAGCATGTCCTCATACATTTTCGTAGGCGTCTTGTTCAGTTATTTCCACAGCGCGTCCTTACGATACGACATCAGAGCATCTGGAGATAAAGACCCCGCAATAACCACTCGGCGTTCCGGAAGAACGATCCACCAGTGACCCTCGCCGTTCTTCATGCTCTGCATCTCTGTTGTTTCAGCCGCACGAGCAGAAGCGCCTCAAAACTGTCTCATGCCCGTCTTGAGGAGGCGGTCGCATATAACGACATCATCCGGATATGTCCTCTTCACGCGCACAGCTTTGAGAGCAGATGATGGCACGCGGCTGGAAGCAGCTAGGGCGGGAGAGATTCTGGCGGCCTGGGAAGAGCGTACTGGGGCAGAGGTCGACGTGCCGGCAGCGGCTGATGGATTGGAAGTGGCACCATTTCAGTGGGAGTGAGTGCGGGAGAGGGACGAAGTGGAAGGAAGGCTGCTGATGTGAGGGGAAGAGTGTGTGGTGAGGAGTTAGAGAGTGCGACAGATCGGCGAGCCGTATAAATACGGTCGCAGGAGATGTCGATAGGGAGTGTGCATGAGGATAAATGGCGGGCGAAGTAAAAAATGACGCGGGCGATTGAAAAAGACATCGCCGCTGCGCTCGTACATGGCGGTGTCCGTCCGAACTTGGGCCCTTTGCCTTTGTTGCCGGGCCCGCCGTCCTAAATCCCGCCTCAGTGCCCCGGACCAAGGAAACGTTTAGATTTGGACGGCCTGGGAACGTGGTAGACGGCTTAACAGCGCAGTAGAGCGTGCCTGGGGTGACCTACCAAAGCGAAGATACAGTCCAGGGAATGCGCGGTTGCGAGCGCTGAGCACCAGGCGAATAAAGAGGAACAGGGACACTAGTCAGATGAGAAGCAGTGCCAAAAATAAGGAATAAAGTAACGGCCTGGCCAAAAAAAACTCTTAACATTGATGCTTGTTTTCTGTATGATAAGCAGTTATGAACAGGAAAATCCTTGCAAGCCCAAAAAAACTGTTCGTGTTCAAATAGATACGAGCTTATTTTATGAAAAATAAGACGTAAGAGCCTGATTAAATAGCCCTATTGGCTAAGCTACTGAACCGAAATATCACACCCACAGTACACCGATCCGTTCAGTTGCAAATTCGAGGCTGCCTCCCATTCTGAGTGCGTGTGAGCAGGTGGGCCAAGTGCGCACTACTGGGGACTTTGGGAGCGCACTGGTGGGTACCCGAATGATGACCGCGCCAGTAAGCCCCCAGGACCCCCACCGTGACCTTAATCGTCGCAAATGTTTCTAAGGGATCGTTATCTCGTGATGCACTGTTGTTTAGTTTAAACATCACTGTTTCAAGTTTACGTGTCATGTGAAAATGCTAAAATACTCAGGATTCTTCAAGTTTGTGTACTAAGATTTGCTACAGTTTCGATATCTTTCCAAATACAGCTCCTCTAGCAATGTCTGCACAGGCGCATATTGATATATTTGTATCTGCTACTTTTCAATAATTATGATCTTGGCATGCCAAGATCATAATTATTGAAAAGTAGCAGATATAAATATATCAATATGCGCCTGTACAGACATAGCTAGAGGAGCTACACATGGAAAGATCCTACAGGAATCTCTAATCTTGCATCACGATGCCGTGACGCTCGACCTGCGGCTCGGAGCATAGTCTCCTATAAAGCTGAAGCTTTGCTCCACTTTTAAAAAAGTGGAGCAAAGCTTCAGCACTTTTTTAAAAGTCGCTTTGAGGAAGATGACTAAACTAAATAAATTATTTAGTTTACTACTCTAAGTTATGAAGACATTCGAAGAGTAGCATCTGTGCGGCGGGAGATTGTCTGACATAAAGATAATATATAAGTATATTATGCCCGTGCTGGTCAATGACCAGCCCAGCGCTCGACATTTTGCGCTGTTGAGAATCTCAAAGAACTTCAAGTATTTCAAAGAATTTAAAGTCTTGCACTGTCTGTTCAACACTGCCCACCGTTTCGTTGGTCATGCACACCAGCAATTGCAGTTGCAATTACGATTGCCTTGCAAAGTTATATCCGTATTTCTGGCCGGCAATCAGCCGCTGCGCAGATGCTTCTTTTCGAGTATGACATGAGCGTGCTTTTAGAATACACCTCGTGTATTCATGCATATGCATATACGAGGGCAAGCACTGCACAGTGGAAAAGAATTGTCGATGTCATGCGCATGCATATGCATCAAATATTTACATATCTATGCATATATCTATGCAAATATATGCACATATTATATGCATATGCATATAATACGTGCATATGCGCATGACAACGAAAATTCGTTTGCATAGTGCAGTGCTGGCCCTCCGAGTTGTCCGAATAGCTGTCCACACTGTAAGTGATTGAGATCGTTGCAGTACTACAACGATCTCAATCGATCTGGTGGGGGGCGGGCGAATGTTTTACTTCTTTGATGCAAACTGGTACAGCACTGTAAAAGATTGCCACCCAACCATTGTAAAGTCTGAACAACAATCTCGTACCAGATTGCGGCCAGTGTAATTACAACAACCGCAGGGTACGGTATGATATACATTGTACAGTACGGTACGGTACGTGACGTTTCAACGTTAAATTACCCAAAAGTCTGGGGCAATTTTAACATATTTTACGGTAAAGACGACGCGTTGATCCTCCTCGGAAGCAATCCCCTTACGGGAGATCGCTTTCGAGGAGGATCATACAGTCGTTTTTAACTGTAAAAGATCTTTGGATACAATAACTACAAACTTATGGCCTGCAACAGTGTCATGTAGCAGTGCAGCTTCCACTTTCTTTGCCCAGGTTCTTTCGTTTTTGAAAAGGCCAGAAAGTATCGTTAAATCTTGATCAGATCAGATCAGATCAGATCTCATGCTTTCATATACAGTCAACAGGTTTTTTTAATAAGCCGATTTTTCATATGTCTTTGATGAAAAGAGAGGGACAAATGAGCGAGATTTCTCTCATTTCTGCACTCACTGTTTGAGTGTGTGAGCTTATTCTTCCCAGATTCCGAACCAATCTCGAACAGCAGAATCTGCTGTTAAGAATCTCTAAAGAAATCTCTAGCATCTGATGCTAGAGATTTCTTTAGAGATTCTTAAAGTATACTGCAGATGTGCTCGAAATTTCTTTGGAGGTGTAGATGCTCGGATTTATTCGGAATCAGGGAAGAATAAGCTCCACCATTTTTTCTTTTTCTCATTAACTTCTCTTTCTTACCCCTTGCACGCAGGTTCCCGAGGAAGGCGGCGAGCAAGGCCGAGAGTGCAAGTGCGAAGGGCCGAAAAGTTTTGAAGCGGCGAGAGCAAGGCCGTCTGATATGGCTCTGGTTATTCGGGGAAGGGAAGCGGTCGGTGATTGAGAGAGACAGTTTTTAGAGAGGGCGATGGTGTTGATGTCACTAAGCATGGTTAACATAGCTGGCCAGCCTCAAAAAAAAATGCTCTCAATTTATAACTTCTGTTAAGAACATATGTATTTTTAATTGACTTAAAAGTCCAGGAAAAAAAAGCGTGGAGTGGGTTTTAACAAGATGTGCATTCAGTCTCGACACTTAATGTGTATTGAACGCAATAGTAAACTTCTGGCGAAAGAGTCTCCCTGGCCCAAGATCATAGCCACCGAAGTATGGCCGCTGTGGTCTTGGTTCAGGTATAGCACGCAGTCCTGAAATATCTGTGGGAAACTGTTGCTTTCTTCTTTAAAATATAAATCATTCGAACGACCACTCGGTCAGAATGACTTTCGAATACTACCTCACTAGGACACTTGGCACACAATTTTTTAAAGTAAATTCGTACCCCTGCCACCCTTTGGTTTCTTCGCGCGAGTTATATATATACTGCATTGAGTATCATGCCGCGCGTAGAAAGCGCTTTCATGCTCAGTACTTCGCGCTCTAACCAAATCCTCGCCGTCATTGCCCCTAAAAATGCCTTCCACAAACGGTTTGGTGCTCGCCAATAGCGCCCACAAGATCGGCTTCATGTTCACTAGCGCAAGACGGTCGATATAAAGAAAAAATAGTACCTCGCGTCCGGTTTGCGCGAGCGGAGCGTCTCACTAAAACCAGCCAACGACATCGCTTCCGGTAGCTTGTGTAAAACGAGCTGGACAATTATCGAATCGAAGCCGCCTTACACAAGCACAGCGTCGAGGACTCGCTCGCCGGGGCCATACATGTGCCGCACGTCGATAAAACGTTCATTGGTACCATGCAACGTTGCATGCCGACGGAGAGCATCTCTGCGCTCGGTTAGAGGCCGACTAAGTCTGCGGAGCTCTAGCGCGATTTCAGGGTGTCATAGCTAAGGCCTAAGGCTAAGCTAATATAAAGAACGGAACCAGGGTCCAGGGCCTGCAATACAGGCCAACACTAGCCGACGAAATACCAGCTGCTAGAAACATTTCTATCAGAGGCCGCGAATAGTGGCGGTGAGCATCGGAGCCGATTGCGCTCTTCCTGCCACTTATATTTTATAGATTGAAAGTTTTTGAATAAACTCTGCCAACTACGAGCACGCAAATTTGTATCCAGTCGAGCTTAAAGTATGCAGTATCCCGGAAGATCAGTTCGAAATTTTGATCTCTACTGTCTTTTCGCCATGTTGTCGAGCACCGGATGAGCAATACTCTTAAAAACAGACGGAGTGAATGCCAAGAGGCTCATCGTCACCAAACCGTATGGGTATTCGGGTGCATTTCCAATAAAATCAAGCAGCGGGTACGGCTTTGATCCGCTCACATGATGGTCGGAGTGACGACCGAGTTCAAAATACATCACATTAGAAAGCACGTTCGAACAATCCCAGCTATGCTTGACTTTCACTGGTTCAAAAACAGTCGCATCTTCTTCACTGACCACCTTGCGGCGCAGTCCATAATGTTCCACGTAGTTTCCACTGTCTAGCAGGGCAACACCAAGTAGGGCTCCGCCGACATATACAGCTAGTGCACGTGGGCCAAGACAGACGCCAACAACTGCGACGAGAAACAAGCTAAAAGCTAAGCCCCGGAGAAAAGAAGAGCGAACCGCGGGTGATGTGCGCCAAATAGCCTTTGTGTTGCTAGTAGCAGACAGACCGAGCGAGTGGCGAAAAGAAACAATTTCCATTCGCATTATGTGCTCGTATACACTTTTTCCACGCTTAGCTGAAGCGCTATCCTCGTTAGTTCTAGCTCGTCGAAAGTTGCAAGACAAATGCAAAGATGGAGACATGTCAAAAAAAAGTCAGTTAAAGAATGGCCCACCGTCGACGTTTCTTCACAAAAACCAAAGCTAGAGTACCACTTACCCAATATATTTATGGTGGAGTAAGTGGTCTGCGTGGAAGGAGGGGAAGAGAGCGATGGACGCAACTGTCCAAGCAATCAACCTGTCGACGGGGGTTCCTGCTTTTCCCACACCGTGCAAAAGTTCATGGCATGCTGACGAGAGCGTAGTTGAGATGCAGCCGAGGTCGATGGCGACTAACAGGCAGTCAACATTTCCCGTATCACCTGCAGCGTATACGACTCCGCGTACAAACGCGGCGACGCTCAGAAAGACACGGGCGAGAAGCGCTGCGTGGAAGACAGGCGTATCACGAAGCGCCGGGATGCGGCGATGTGGAGGAAGAGGTGGCGTCTGACGGCCGAGGGACGGGGGCGAGTTGCCGACTATAAATTCGAGAACGGGTACGATGACTATGCTCAGAATCGAGGCCACTCCTGGAGGGACGTAGGGGCACAGCACTGTACAAGCGGGGATGATGCCAGGTAAAGCGAAGGCGGCGGCGGGGATGGTGGTCCGCGGAGGAAGAACGACAGAGTTAGGGTCGGCGTTCATTTCGAATCTTGAAAAGACTAAAAGTGCCGAAAAGATGTCTTTGAAATCTTCAGGAAGGGTGCCGACGGCGGAAGTGTCTTTAGATGTTAACTGTCGGATGCTTTTCTTTCACATGCCATGCATTGTAGAGTTTTGGGCCGCCATACAAGAGGAATTTTTGTTTCACGATAACTTATCTCACTCATGAGTGAGCTCGCAATTGGGAGTTATATACTACAGTAACACATCGTGAAAAAGGCCGCTCATACCGCACAGATTTTCCCGTTATCCATGTTAAAACATAGAATGCGGGGATTATCAAAGAGAGAGGAGGAGGATCACGGCGTTTTTTAATTTTTAAACATGTTTTGTTACAAAAACACAACAAAGCTTCGAAGTGGGAAGCTTCTTACCTAGGAAGATTAGCTGATATATACAAGCAGTGCTGCTTCCACTTTTCTAGAACCAGTTGTCTCATCTCTAAACTTTTTGGAAGCATAATATGCTTCCAAAAAGTTTATCATATTTAGCATATTATGATCATCGATACTAAATCTCGATCGGATCTCATGCTGTCACGAAAAGGGGAATTCCCTTTTCGTGGCAGCATGAGATCTGATCGAGATTAATTGTACCGTTCGATGCAACAACTAGACAAAGCGAACAAAGACCGAAATGAGGAGAGAGTGATTGTTTTATACATTTTTGGATAGGGTAATGGTGATGAGTAGTACTGACTTAGCACACTACCCCGAAATAACCTGTCAAAAAAATCTTTCGATTTTTAAAGCGCTTTCATTTTTAAAGCGCTTTAGATTAAAGCGTTGCAGCGAATCGTGAGATTTCTCTGATATCCTACCTTTGATAGGTCATTTCGCTCGGTGTGCACTTTGTATATAAGTAATTGCGTCGTAGTATACGATTTCTCCCACTTCTCGAGTGCGCACTATCGCGTAGCAGATAGTGCGCACTTGAGAAAAGGAAGAAGTCGCATGGTTGCCGCACTGCGGTGCACCGGCTTCTCAGGATACAGTAGTGACGGTGAGTGAGAACAAACATAAGTGCGAAACGCCGGGATCTCTGATTTCTGGCTTGCCCAGCTCTGCCTCATCGTATACACACAGGCACAGATTTCAGTGATTGGCAATTCAGCGCTATCAAGGTCAGACCACTTTCTTTGCCAGATCAAACACTGCCAATCCCAGTGCAATACTCAGCCGCGCGGAAAACGTTTGGGGAAGCGTTCGAAATTTTAAGCTGTTGTAAATATTTTATCACTCCATACTATGCATAGTATATATGCATATATGCATAGCATATATGCTGACGAAGAAAGAGGTGCCAAATGCCAATACAAGCTCCACCATGGTGGAGCTTGTATTACATCTGGCACCTCTTTCTTCGGTGCACCTTCAACTCTCCAATTTTTATTCCTCTAAAATCCAAAAAAACGCTGCTGGCCGCCGCTTTCGTAAATGATGCCTGGGAAAGCTTCCCTTCTGACACCTTTTCTGGGAGCAGACGCGCTTGCGGAGCTCATCGTCGTCTAGCTTACTAGCACGGCCGACCTGGCGCGCGTAAGACACTGGGTCGGGAGGCGGCCCTCTGCGATGGTTTTTGATGCCAGCGAAAGTAAGAACCGCCGGTAAAGGTAACAAATGATGACCTGAAAGCGGCTTCAGGGCGAGTGAAAGGCCTGCGCTGATATGAAAGTTGTGGAAAAACGAAGGTGGGAGACGGTCATGGAGGGGCGAGGAGCGGTGGAAATAGTTGGTGGAGGAAGCAGCGGCAGGAAGAGCGGAATTGAGGATATCCTCACATATGTGAAAGGCGACGGTTAAGTCCGAGGGTAATACAGGATGTGAAGGGCCGTGCGGAAATACGTGAAATCTTCGAAAAACTTCTGCAAACAATATGCAAATTGATCCTGGGGATGAAAGCGCCGACTTGGCATTATAAAACTTGTATTGCCAATCTGGCGCTTTCATCCTCAGGATCAATTTGCATATTTTTAAGTTAATGCGATATGCATTTAGTGTGTCTGTGAACGAAAATCTTGTTATAACAAGATGTGCGTTCATAGATAAACTAAGCTCTTTAAACGCGTATCGCAGGAATACTAAACTATTGAACAGCGGGTGCGCCTGAACCAAGACTATTGGTCTGATTATCTAATAATAGCCGCCAAAGTCAGCCCGGGTAAGCGGCCACTAGTCACCGCCAAACACTGTTATGTTATGGTCTTCGGGGGCACACCCAAGGCACTGTTCCATGATCCCAATCGCGTCACATGTGGCTAATAAAGAGATATCCGACTCTACAGTGGCCGGTTAGTGTACGCTTGCAATCCATGTCTGAGAGCCAAAGACATGCTTTTGTGATTACTGACGAGCTTTCAAATTAAGCCTTCTGTGAGGTAGATGCGTGGCAAGGCGCGCCATACCCTTATAGCAATGAATATGAAAATGCTTACAGTCATTTTAGCACGCGGCCTAGATCTTTTAAGATCTTTTTAAAAATTTTAAAAAACCTGTAGCGAACGGTTGTACTTTATATAAAAGAGGATATCCTCTTAAATATAGCTCATTCGAATGATTCATCGACGTAACTAGGTTTAGAAATCTAAAGTGTTATTAATTGCTCACTAGGAAGCTTAGCGCTCTAGCTAGTTCTCACAAGACAACTCTTTCTGTCGACACCTTCCGGCTTCTTCACGAACGACATATAAAATCCATTAATTATAATCGCGTTTCCATTCTTAGTACTTCTAGCAAACAACTGCACCTTAGCGATAAAATGAGCCGCAACTCACGCCTGTTTCGTTCTGTAAACATTCAATATTGCAGTTATCCTAATAGGATTCCTATTATTATTTCTCAATTAAACAAGTAGAACCGCATCAACAAATCCCACCATTAGCACATCCTCGCCAACATCCTGCTCAGATTCTATTTTGACGATTTTTCGCTAAAGAATTTTCTGGGAGTGAGTTTGGCGAGGATATTATGTCGGCGGGGTTAAAACCACAACTGACGATGTGGATACACGGGCTCGAGTTGAGCCTTAAGGATCAGAGCTCTCGAATAGCGCTCGGAAGACCGGCTTAATATTCTCCAGCGCAAGCGCGAAGTTTTTAACTGCAGTAGCAAGTTACCGGGAGCTTATCGTGTGGTATTGATGGCTTTCAGCCTCCACGCTATACTCTTGTCGGTTCAGACTGCAAATTTTAAAAACAAAGAGAATTCAGTAGA